>JAQQSY010006058.1:0-11272 GCA_028646535.1 Procyon lotor | reverse complement strand
CAAAGACCTCAATGTCAGACAGGAATCCATCAAAATCCTTGAAGAGAACACAGGGAGCAATCTCTTCAACCTTAGCCGCAGCACCTTCTTCCTTTCTACATCCCCAAAGGCAAGGGAAGCAAGGGCAAAAATGAACTATTGGGACTTCATCAAGATCAAAAGCTTTTGCATGTGCCTATTTTCTTATTTGCGAGACGGTAGTTAATAGTTGAACTGTTCTCACAGGGTCTTGAGAAAAAATCAATTATTAAATGCGAAGTGCTTCAAACAGCATCTGGCACAGAGTAGAGGCGTGTGGAAGGCCCTGCTATTATAAGTAATAGTTTTTGTTCTTCTTACCATCTTTATTCTTTTTGTAGGGAATCATGACCTATCTCTTGCACCTCTGGCATCAGCCACAGAACAAACTTGTAGGGACCAATACCTATGTTTTACAAAGAAGTCAAGTAGTCTTATTAAAATCACACGGTTATTAAAGGCAGAGCCAGAACTTAAGCAAACTCTGTCTCCAAAATTGACGCTCTTAACCCGATACAAACATTCTTCAGCTTCCTCTCCACCCACCCTTGAGAAAAATTTATTTTATATACACTGACTAGTATAAACAATTATATCATATGCTTCTTTTCCCAGAGTTGTTTAAGTTCTTAATAAATGGGTTTTCCTGATTTTGCAGTGATGGATGAGAGAATTAGCAGCACTTTTGGAATTTCTACTCCCAGGCTGACCTCATTAGCCTTGTTTATAGACCAAGCAGGGCAGACAACGTTACGTCCTGTAAACCGAAGAAGGAAGCCCTTATAGGTTGGAGCAGCTTGCTTTGATTATCCATTTCGGGCCATGGAAACCCATACAGTAGTGATTTTTATTAAGTGTTTTAATACAAACCAGTGAGACAACTTTGGAGTTCTAAAATGCAGGCAGCCATGGGTTTTTTTGAAAAGTGACTAAGTCTGCAAATTTGTTATTCTTTCTTTCTTCCAGTAATGAATATTCTAGACCTTTTCTCTAAAGACAATTTGAAATCCTCTTTAATCTACAGATTAACACCTAGTTGGAAATTACATTCCTTCTCTGATAAAAGGGACAAATAAGACAAAGATCAATATTGTGTGTGGCAGTGTTTCTCAAAGAGCTAAGTTCAAAGTTACAGCTGAAGACTTCAGGGGGAAAATATGCAAAGTAGATGAGAAGGAAGTTGAAAGATAAAGAAGAAAAAAATGGATTAATAAGAATCTTTGCCAGGGCAGGAAATCAACCTAGACATATTTTATTTAAGCCTTTTGACTTTCTGTTTGGGTTGAATTCCAATGGCTTTGAACTTTTTTCAATAACATTGAAAAATATTTCTTCCAGAGGAAGAAACTCGATATGAATACAGGAACTCAGTGAGATCCATTAGTTATTTCAGCTCCTGAAGTCCTTGGTAAAGTGTCTAGATTCTTCTGGTGAATGAGATTCTCCTGCTGCTTAGACTGCACCTGAGATGCTCATTAAAATGACAGATGTAATACGTGCCCTCCTCAATTTGCATGGAGCACTGGGTGTGGTGCAAAACAATAAATCTTGTAACACTGAAAAAAAATAAATAAATAAAATTTTAAAAAAATAAAAATAAAAATAAAATGACAGATGTAGTGAAAAGAAGGGCCACAAGTACCCCGATGTTCTTAGCAGCAATGGCCACAATCGCCAAACTGTGGAAAGAGCTGAGTTGCCTTTCAGCAGACGAATGGATAAAGAAGATATGGTCCATATATACAATGGAATATTATGCCTCCATCAGAAAGGATGAATACCCAACTTTTGTATCAACATGAATGGGACTGGAAGAGATTATGTGGACTGAAATAAGTCAAGCGGAGAGAGCCAATTACCTTATGGTCTCACTTACATGCTGAGCATAAAGAAAAACATGGAGGACATTGTGAGAAGGAAGGGAAAGGTGAATGGGGGGAAATCAGAGGGGGAGATGAACCATGAGAGACCGTGGACTCTGAGCAACAAACTGAGGGTTTTGGAGGGGACGGAGTGGGGGGTTGGGTGAGCCTGGTGGTGGGTATTGAGAAGGGCACATATTACATGGAGCACTGGGTGTGGTATACATGAACAATGAATTTTGGAACACTAAAAAAATTAAATTAAAAAAATAAAATAAAATGACAGGTTCCCTGATCATATCAGAATCCTACTGAATGAGAAGCCCAGGTGCAAGAGAGGGCTGCAGGAAGAGTTCCTAGTTTCAACAAGGCCATGGGTGACTCTGAAGCAGGTCAGGACACTCCATTCCAACCTTTCCTCACTGGTCTAGTGGCCTATTTTGTGGATGAGAAAACTGAGAACCAGAGAAGGGAAGTAACTCACCTCTGAAATTTTTTTTATTACAATAAAGTAGATCTAACATAAAATTTACTGTTTTAGTCATTTCTAAGTGTGCAGCCCGGTGACATTAAGTACATTTACCTTGTTGTACCACCAACGCTGCCATCCATTGCCAGGAGTCTTATCATCCCAGAATGAAACTGCATACCTATTCAATACCACCTCTCCATCCCCTACTCCCTAGCTCCTCACAACCATTACTCTACTTTCAGTCTCTGTGAAATTGACTATTCCAAGCACCACACATAAGTGGAATCATACAATATTTATCTTTTCTTGTCTGGCTTCTTTGACTTAACATAGGATCTTCAAAAGTCATCCATATTGTAGCATGTTTCCAAATTTCATTCCTTTTTAAAGTTGAATAATATTCCATTGTGTGTGTGTGTGTGTGTGTGTGTGTGTGTGTGTGTATCACATTTTTTTAAATCCAGTCATCCACCAATGGACATTGAATTTTTATTTTTTGCCATCTTGGACCAAAGAAATATTTCATTTAAAAATCTTCCATCCTTTTCCTGTCCCCATCCTAGGGTCACTGGATTTAAAAAACAAAAATACAGAATGCCCAGCTGAATTTCAGGTTAAAAAAAAGGTATAGATTTTTAGTGTAAGTATGCTCTATGCAATATTTGAGGCACACATGTGCTAAAAAATTATCCATTGTTTATTGAAATTCTAATTTAATTGCATGTCTTGGATTTTATCTGGCAGCCCTACAGTCTACATTCAGTAAAACCACAAGGAGATTCCTGTCTACTTGGAATCTTGACTTGCCAGAATTCTTGTTTTTGAAACTTATCTTAATCAAGATTAAAGCAAATAAAAGCACACTATAAGCAAGCAACGTTTGTCCACTTCTCAAGATCAAAAGCTTTGCACCCTTACCTCAGTCTTGCAAACACCATCTCAACTTCCAAGATAAAGAAACTGAGGCTTGCATATGAGGATTTCCTAAACTCATACAGGTGATAAAAATCAAAGTTTTGGCTCAAATCCAACACTCCCAGATTTCAAATCCAGTCTTTTTTTTTTTTTTTAATATTTCACTTTTAGAATAGAAACAGGATAGATGATGGGAGGAACAGATACCCTCATCCAATGCTGGAGGAGATGCAAAATGACACAGTTCCAAAGGGGATTTGGCAATACCTAACAAGCAACCTAAGCAGGGGGCATTTCTCCATTAACTCAGCAACATCACACCGGGAAATTACCCCAAACATACACTTCCAACAGCATGAAAATACATATGCACATGGCCTTATTGTTTTATTTGTAATTTAAAATATTGGAAACTACTTAAGTGCCCAAATATAGATGTGGGGCTAATAAACTATAACATATACACAGAATGGAGTACTATGAACCTGAAAAAAGGCAGGAAGCTGTAGGAATTGATGTGAAGTGATCTCTAGGAAATAATTTCAAATAATGAAAGCAATGAAACAATGTGCACAAAGTCTATCTTTTGTGTAAAAAAGAAGAGGAAGTAAGAAACAAATGTATCTGCCTATCTTTACAGAAAGAACCACAGAAAGAATCAAGAAGAAAAAGCTGAAGCTGAAGGAGAGAGAACAAGGTGAAGGGAGTCCAAGGGTGAATGGCACTTCTCCAAATATAGCTCTGACATACATTTGACCTCCAGAAGCAAGTTTATTTCTATTTCTTTAAAAAATAATTCTAAATCAGCAAGGATGGGATGGAGGAAAGAAAACCTAGAATACAATACAAACTAAAAAAATAAACCTGAAAGTATTTAAAACAGATGCACAAACTACACAGAGGGTGGATAACTAATCTGGGTAAGGATGACCCAGTATGTCACTGTGTACCCTTAGTCTTGAGTGGCGCTGGAGACTGGGGGACAACTGAATTCTGCTTAATGGGTGTGTTTTCCCCAGTGGTGTGAGTGAAGCAATTTTAAAACTATTTTAAGAGGGGTGCCTGAGTAGCTCAGTTAGTTAAGCATCGACTCTTGATTTCCAGGCTCAGGTCATGATCTCAGGGTCGTGAGATCGAGACCTGTGTCAGGCTCAGCTCTAAGCATGGAATCTGCTTAAGATTCTCTGTCTCTATCTCTATCTGTGCCCCCACCCCACTCATGTGCTTTCTTTCTCTCTCTCTTAAAAATAAAAAATAAATAAAAACAAAACTACATTAAGATGATTATAATAGGACTGAACAAATAAGTAATGTGCCATTGATGCTGTTGGGACCCAGGGTCCTCACTAAGGAAGAAGGGAAATTTAAATATGGAATGGGGGATGGCAAGAACAACCATCAGATTGGAGTCAGAGGTTCTAGTCAATGCATGCTCATGATTCCCAAAACATGTATGCATGTGCACACACATGTTATGTGTGTGTATACATGTGTATGTGTCCATGGCATGCTAGAGACAGAGATCTGATTTTTCAATTTATAGGCTCTTTATGAGCCCATTGTTAATACAATTGTTATTAAAATTAAATTATAAGGATACCTGGAGGGCTCAGTTTGTTAAGCAACTGCCTTCAGCTCAAGTCAAGATCCCAGGGTCCTGGGATCAAGTCCCGCATCAGGCTCTTAGCACAGGTAGTCTGCTTCTCCCTCTGACCCTCTCCCCTCTCATGATCCCTCTCACTCTCTCTCTAAAATAAAAATAATAAAATTATTTATTTTTATTTTTTATTTTTATAAATGAAAAAATCTTTAAAAATTGTGAAACTGGAGAGAACCAAAACGCCCTTCAATAGATGAATGGATAAAGAAGATATGGTACATATATACAATGGAATATTATGCCTTCATTAGAAAGGACGGATATCCAACTTTTGTATCAACATGGATGGGACTAGAAGAGATTATGCGGAGTGAAATAAGTCAAGCGGATAGAGCCAATTATCTTATGGTCTCACTTACGTGTGGAGCATAAGGAAAAACATGGTGGGCATTGTGAGAAGGAAGGGAAGGGTGAATGGGGGGAAATCAGAGGGGGAGATGAACCATGAAAGACTGTGGACTCTGAGCAAGAACTGAGGGTTTTGGAGGGGGTGAGTTGGGGGGTTGAGTGAGCCTTGTGGTGGGTATTGAAGAGGGCAGGTATTGCATGGAGCACTGGGTGTGGTGCATGAACAATTAATCTTGTAACACTGAAAAAATAAAATAAACATATTTGGGGAAAAATTAAAATTAAATTAAATTATATAAGCTTAAAATCAATTCCATTAAAAATAAATGTAATAAAGACACAAACTCATAACATCCTCATTATTTTACTACATTTTACTATTGTCTATGTGCATGATAGCTGCATTATTGTACCTGTTCTCAACACCATGTTCAGTAACACCATGTTGGTAGCTTAAAACTGGCTGCAGTTGGAGTTTTTACACCATGGAAATCCACAAATGCTGCAAAGCAAACTCTTGTTTGTTTGTGAATCGGGTTGTTAAATGCATACCAGCATATGATGTTTGTATGCACCTATATAAGTATGCATACATTCTCTAGCTCTGTCCTTATTATTGCAATATTAAGAATGTACATCTAAAAAAAAAAAAAAAAAAGAATGTACATCTAAGAATTGGTAGAATATGGTGTTTGTTCATTTCCCCTTTACAGCCTGCATCTGTCCTTTGGAACATCCATTCTGAGAGAGCAGTACTTTGTGTATTTTACACATCACTGTGTGTGGTGTCTAGGACACAGCCTGCCACAAGGTGAGTGGTTGATAACTTTTTGCCAAATGAGTGAAAAGAGAAAAATGACTAGTCATTCTTATTTAAAAATTCTAAGGGGCCCTTGATTTGTCATAGTTATATCACAATGAGCCTACCTAAGAAGCCCAAGATTCCAGCCAAATGTGAGATTAAGAGACATTCCCTCCAGCAGTGTAAATAGAATGGCATAAGAATTCACTGACTTCCACACACAAGCTGGTGTCTCCCAAGCTCCCTCTCCACCACTACCCAGAAAACTAGGATCTGAGGGGCTACTGTGATCACTGCCAAATCCCCAAGTCCTAGAACAGTGCCTGCCATATAGTATTCCCCTGATTAATGAAAAGAATCTGTTCTGGCAGTTTGAGGTGTGCCTGGGTGACTCAGTTGGTTTAGTGTCCACTTTTGGCTCCCAGTCATGGTCTTGGGATCTTGGGATCAAACCCTGTGTCAGGCTCTCTGCTCAGTGGGGAGTCTGCTTCTCTCTCTCCCTCTGCCCCTCCCTTCACCCACTCATAGGTTTTGTTTTTGTTTTTTGAGGGGTTTTTTTGATATTTTTTTTCTCTCTCTCCCAAATGAATAAATAAAATCTTTTCTTAAAAAAATGAACTTGAAGCCTTTCCCTTTTGGATCAGCACTTACACACACAACCACCACTCCTTAATCAACATGCATGGGACTTCAGATAAATCAAGGGAAGTTATTCTTAGGGGAAAAAAAGTTGGGAGCCCAAGTATTCTAATCAACTGAACAATACTTTTGAAACCAAAGAGGTTATTCACTGAAAGCAAAAAAAAAAAAAATGTTCATAGAGTAAGTCACATTGGAGAGCCAGCCAGGTCAGGTAACACAGGATGCCCACCCTATGGTGTCATTATCCACAGTCTGCTTAGGAATTTAGAGTTTAGCCTTTTTTGTATGTGCATTCCACTACAAACCTTGGAAATGTGAATAGCTAGCCGTTCAAATAAGGACTCTACCCATTTGAGGATAGCTCTGTCCTGATTTTTTTCCCACTCCTTTCTTTGCAAATCCTTCAAAATCCCATTTCCTCTCCCAGAAGCCTGAGGACCTCATCCACTATGTGGACCCTGAACCACTTCCCATTTGAGGAGCCCAAGACACCATACTTCCTAACTCTCTCATTGCTCTGGGAGAGGACTTCAGGGCTAAAAAAATGAAGACTATGGCAAACATCCCATGCCAGTTAGCCTCACAGCTCTGCATCAGAACCACAGCACAGAAACAGTGCTGGAATTGACTCTTTTGCTGTTTCTTAACACAACCAGCCCAACTCCTGTCTTTTTTGTCCCATGGGAGTGTCCTCTGGGAAGGAGAGACCTTATTTAATAAATATCATTGAATACTTACTCTGTGTCAGGCACTGTTCTAAGGGGGTTACAAACATTGACTCATTTTATCCTCACAAGAACTCCATAGATTGGCCACTAATTATGCTCACCAAATACTTCTAGCTCTCTGCTCTTCAGGCACTTACTGAACTCCTGTGGTTGGGCAAGGTCATGTGACTTGTTCTGACCAATGAGTTGGAAGCAAAAGTGATGCGTGTGCCTGCAGGGCTGAGCTAGATTGACAGACCCTCCAGAGACCTCTTTTCCATCTGCCATGGTTACCTACAACATTCAGATGCCAAGTATTTCATTAAGAAACTTTCTCACACATTTTATCCTTGCCTCAATCCAAAAATACAATCTCAATTTTTATGATGAAAGAATTGAGGTTCAGAGAGATCAACTGTGTTTCTCCAGGTCACATGGATGATAATAGTTAGAGGCTGGGCCCAAAAAGGTTTGTTTTGTTGTTTTGTATTTTTCAACTTCATAGAAAAAAAAGTAGGTACTTGTAATAATGAGCTACCGACAAAACAGAGCAAAGCCCCAACCAACCCACCATAAAGAGGGAGTATCAGATAAATAAAAATCTCTGATATTATAAACCACTGAGAAATGAGGGTCATTTGTTATAACAGCGTACTCTGGTCTCTCCTGACCTATTCTGTGAGGTGGAGCTTACCACCGTCCTCCTGTTGAGGATGTGGAGGCTGAAGAACAGTGGTATTAAGTACTTCCAAGGTCACACAGCTAGAGAGCAATGGGGTCCCTATTTGAACCCAGATGGTTTGGAAGGGGATTTATCTCACTGTTCTTCCAGCTGGTTTTTCTCCCGGCAGCTGATATTTCCCACTGCCCAGGCATCCACAGAGAGATTGGGGTTCCTGCCTATCATGACCATGGAAGAAATGTGCTCATTTTAGGACTGCTGTTAAAAAATTGTCATAGACTAGATGGCTTAAAACAATAGACATTTATTCTTTCATAGTTCTGGAGGTGAGAAATCTGAGATCAAGTTGTCCCCAGGGCCATGTGCCCTCTAGGGGTTCTAGGTGGAAAAACCATTCCTTGCCTCTTCCAGCTTCTGGTGGCTCCATGTGTTCCTTGGCCCATGGCACCATCACTCCAATCTCTGCCTACATCATCACCAGCCTCCTCTACTCCTGTATGTCTTTCCTCTGTGTGCCTTCTATGAGGACACTTGTCATTGAAAATTAGGGTCCAGGTGGACCCTAGGGTCCAGTATGATCTCCTCATCTGAAGATCCTTGACTTAAGTACATTTGCAAAGACTCTATTTTGGGGGGGGGGGGAAGGCCACATTTTGAGGTTCTGAGTAGACATGAATTTTGGGGAACACTAGTCAAGCAAGTAGAGAAGGAGAATGTTAGACATCTACTCAGAACACTGTCTCTACTACCTTTCCCAGAACCAAGTGGAAACTGACACCAATAAAGATTTAAACTTCAAAAACTTTAGAAAATTGTGTCAAATCTGTACAAAGTAGGAGATCAGGGGTTGGGGCACTAAATGGGGTTGCAGAGAAGGGGAATGTGGAGAGGGCAATAAACCAAGAGTTGAGCCATCGGCCTGATCAAGTCACTTCATTCTTTGATGAGCTCTCATTGCTCAGGCCTCAATCCTCTTAGATCCCTTCTTGTGTTGGGCAAAATTCTGCAGCAATGGGTATCCACTCAATGACATAGGCATGTCTACCTTTCCCACTTAGAGGGGAAAGCTCAGCTCCAACGGGTGGTCTTCCAGTTCCCTGGAAAAGCCAACATGATTTCTTGCTTTATGAAGGGAGATGTGACTCCCTTCATAAAGGGACGATGTGACTATTTGGTCCTAGAAATAGGGATAGGAAACTAGTGTCCTCAAGAACCCAGCTACAGATGTCTTGTTTGACCAGACTCCCTAGTTCTCCAAAGTAGCCTTGACTCTCTGCTATCCTGTACACAGCCTTCTCACTCACTTGTCCTACTTCCCTGGCCCCCTGAAAGTATTTGAGTTTGAGCCTCTCTGGGATATATAAAATTAAAAGTACCTCACCACCAAGAGAATCAATTTCATTCTGAAAATTCTTGTCTGGTCTACATTAAAAATTCATAATCTTACTCCTAACATAACTGACCTCATTTCTCAAGCACTAATAACCTTAGCCTTATTGTGCATTTGATGGTCCCCATCCTCCCTGCCAATTCCACCCCCTCCTTCCTGCCCTGAGTCACATTATAAGGTTCCAATATTGAAGGGCCCATGCCCCAAGAGTTTCTCTCTAATCATTAGGTTTCTCCACTCACCACAAGAGGGAAGATCAAAGAAAAGTTTTTGTTATCACTGGATGCCAGTGATTCTTGCAACCTGCTGGAATGTACTGATAGCATAGAAAGATGGCTATTGCAGAAAAAGAGGGATTGTTCTTAAAACCAGACAGACCCAGGCTCTGCATTTAGCTTGCTGAGAAAGCTTGCACAGAGATACCCCAAGTCTTAGCGTCTCCCTGCCCTCGTATCTAAACAGGAGTAACAGTACTCTACTTGGAGAAGTTAAATGAAGTTATAGAAGCAAAATTGCTTCTCAGCTGCAAAACATATACAAACACACAAGATTGCTATTTTTCAATCCATGCACTTCCAGTTTCCTCCTACATGAGGCAACTCTTCCATCCATATCCAGAACTGCCAACAACCCTTGGTTTCTTCAGCTTGCAAAAGCTATAGACAAGCCCATTGGAAGGCAGATGTGGATAATCAGAGACACGACATCAAAATGTAAATATTAACACCATCATCATTATGGTCCTGGTATGATTTCAGGAGAAGTACTTCCTTCCTGCCCATCCGCCTCCAGCAATTGCTTTCAGGTTCCCTTCACAGAATGATTATAACGTGATCCCCAATTTGGCTGCTTATGTCAATGATAATCATCTCCGTAGTCTGTAATTATTGAAACCTGCTGAGTCTCCACCAGCACCCGCCCTTGGAATAGGAAAAAGAATTAAGCACATCACCAACAGATGTGACCAAATAAAGGAGATGAAATATGGGAATCCTCAATGAACCCTTCCTGCCATATATTACTCCATCAATTTTACTGCAATGTGGAGAGACACAAATTAGAAATAACAATAAACATTTATTAATGTCTCCAATGTGCCATTATTTCTCTTAACCCCTATGTACCTGTCACAGTTCTCTAGAAAAACAGAACCAAATGATATAAATACATATGCACACACACACACGTGCACACATGTAGTTTGTGATTGAAAACAACACCCATTTAATAGCTCACAGTTCTATAGGTCAGAGTTAGGGTGGGGTGGGGTAGAGGGTCAGTTAGATTTTATATTCAGAGTCTAATAAGCCCCAAATCAAGGTATTGGCCATGCCACACTTACCTGAGGGTCCAAAGGAAGAACCTACTTCAAGCTCATTCAGACTGTTGGCAGAATCCATTTTCTTTTTTTTTTTTTTTAATTTTTATTAACATATAATGTATTATTTGCCCCAGGGTATATGTATCTGAATCCTCAGGCTTACACATTTCACAGCACTTAACAGCACATACCCTCCCCAATGTCCACAACCCAGCCACCCTATCCCTACCCACCCCACCCCCCCGCCTCCCAGCCACCCTTAGTTCGTTTCTTGAGTCTAGGAGTCTCTTATGGTTTGTCTCCCTCCCCATCCCTTCCTGTTTCATTTCTCACCCCTACCCCCCTCAAACTCCTGCCTTGCCTCTCAAATTCTTCATATCAGAGAGATCATGTGATAATTGTCTTTCTCTGACTTATTTTTCGCTTAGCATAATACCCTCCAGTTCCATCCAC
>JAQQSY010006057.1:0-11273 GCA_028646535.1 Procyon lotor | reverse complement strand
GTGGGTCCACCCGGAGCCCTCGCCTCCGCGCGGCAGACTTCAAAGCCCGTCTGGCGGCGCGCTGGTTTGAATTAGGGTCGCTGTTTCTCCTCGATCTGAGCCCGGGGAGAAAGTGCGGCTCCTTCTGGATTTCATTAGGGGCACCTTTCCTATCTCTTCTTCATCTCAGGCTTGATCTCCTGAAATGTAACGTGGCAGGCAACGGCTCCGAGTAACAGGGTGCTGCCCCGAGGCCCACACTGTCCCCGGGCCCCCCCACCCCGACCAGGGGGAGAAGCAGAGAAGAAAGGGGAAAGCGGATCCTGACCCTTCTTCCCCCATCGATCGATGTCCAGGGAACCATAAATTGTGAACTTCAAAGTGCTATTTTACATTAAAATCAATAAAAAAAAACCCCAACCCTGAAACAATTTTCCTTTTCAAAGGAGCTATTTAAGTTTTACAAAGTTCATTTGATAAGGTCCCATCGTCTACACGCTTGGCAGAAGATGAAAGTAGAGCGTCAACAGCAACTCGGAGTGAAGGGTTCATCTTGAAGGCTGGCCCAGGGCGGGGGGCCGGGGGTGCTCCCTGGGGCTGGAGGACGACCTCCCGGAGCTGGGCGTCCCTGTGCTGGGACCAGAGCACCCCGGGGACGCGGACCCGTGGAAGCCCAGCCGTGAGTGGGCGCTGCGTGCGCAGAGCCCCCCGCTATACCCCAGTCCCCGCACAGCACCACCCCCCACCATGCTAGAGCTGGCCACGTGGTGCCCGGCTGCCTCACCCCTGCAGGGCTTCCGCCTCTTGGGGCAGCTGACAAGACAGCTTATTTATCTCGCAGCCTCCGGGGGGCCAGTTCTCAGGTCAGGGGAGGGGAGGATAAGGGGTGCTGGCTGCAGGGCGCCCCCTGGACAGCAGGGAGGACCCCGCTGCTGGTGCTGCAGGATTGGGATCTCGAAATGCTGGCAGGCGACCGAGTACACTGGCAAACTTGCAGACGCTGTATCATTTGGGGGAGCCACTGCCAGATGTATATTCTTTCTGATCGGGAGTGAGAAGGGACATCGAGGGAGGAGCTGGGCCTGGGAAGCCGGAGCCCCTCCTGCCCCGGCCTCATCGCTCCCCGGCTGCTGTTCCTGTGAACCGCTGAGCAGCTGGGGAGGGACCTTCCACCCACAGAACGACTGTGTGCTCAAAGCCCACGACCATTCTGAGTCTGGACAGGAGCAAGGAGACGCCGTGAGGGCTCCTGTGGCCCAGAGGTCCCCACAGAGCAGGGGACAGTGGCTACAGAACACTCAGAGACCAGTCCCCAAGTGGGGCTGCACCACCAGAGACATGCACCCACACGCACGCGCAGGACACACCTGTCCGCACACCTCCACATGCACAGCGATGTGCACACGTATGCACAGACACACACACGCACGCACGCAAGCACACTGGCCCGCACATCTCCACGTGCACAGCAATGTGCACACGTATGCACAGACACACACACGCGCGCACGCGAGCACACTGGCCCGCCCATCTCCACGTGCACAGCAATGTGCACACGTATCCACAGACAAGTGCACACATGGGCACACCAGCATGCACACCTCCACGTGCACGACCACGTATGCACGTATCCACACAGACACGCACAGACACACGCACGTGTGTCCATAGAGCCCTGTGCATCACCCATGCAGACGCCTGCACACAGGTGCTTTGTGTTTAGATCAAGCAGGGTACGAGCACCAAGTTCAAGAATGAGAACGAGGCAAAGAGAAAAGTCCACAGGAAACCTCACGGGCTCCAATGTCTAGCACGCTGACAGGGTTTTCTAACAAAGAGCAAGGGCCCGGCAAGCTTGGCCCCTGAACGTCACCCTTTCCCTCAGGGGCCTGGGACCCCGGAGACGGTACTCTCGGGGGAGGGCGCAGGCCACCATGAAGAGGCAGGAAGCCTGAGCCGGGTGGCGTCCGCGTTTGGTCCTGGGAAGCCCTTCAGTCTGGCCCAGATTAAAGCAAAGTCACCACTGAAGACAAAAGCTGATGCGCACTGAGAGAAAATCACCCACAGCTCCGTCCTTGCGGAAGACAGCGGCCTCAGGCTGCGGCCGTTGGGGAGGAAGGCTGATTTCGGTCGCGCAGCCTTGCACAGGAGGTTGGTCGGAAGGCCAATCGGGGGATGACCCCACCTCTCAGAATGAGCAGCCGCGCGCCGCGAACATCGTGTTTTCTGCGCGCGGCACTGAACTCCCGGCCTTGACCACCGACTCACCACTGAAACCCAGGGGCTTCCCGTTTCTAGGGAAGCCCAAGACGGCTGCTGCCGACAGGAGGTGGGAAGACAGTGTCGGGAGACCCCTCCTCTGGCTTGAAGAATGAATGAATGAGGAGAAGCACGAGACCCCACGGCCCCTTCTGTCCAAAGGGTGCGAACGCCCGTGTCTACCGGGCACCATGAGGGGGGCTGGAGCCGCGGCCCAGACGCGTCCGCATGTGCGAGACGACGAGCAAGGCTGGACAGCGTCAGACAAATGGAGGCAGAGCTGGGGGCGAGGGCGTGGCACCCCCGAGGGCTTCCTAAGGCCCCGTGGGAGAGGAAGCCGGGAGCTCACCTGAAGGCCGCCAAGTACTCCGCGTCTCCCATGGGGGGGTCCAGGCCGCCAGTGAAAGCCATGTTGACGTTGAAGCCCACGCCCGGCCCCGTGCCCACCTGCATGTTAGAGAGAAACTCTCGTCGTGGGCCGTTGCCCAGAGACCCTGACCCCCGGGGCCCCGCGGCAGAGCCCCCACGGCCTCCGACTCGCACACTTCCCCAGCGCAGCGGGGTCACAGAATGCGGGGCTCTCAGCCACTTGCCCGAGGGGGGCGGGAGCTGCCCAGCAGTGTGGGAAGATGGGCAGCTGGGCCCCCAGATGCCCACGGGGCACACCCAGAAAGATCCGTGAACGAGGCTGTCCTTCCCTACTTGCTTCCAAGAAGTAAGACCCGGAGTCCGAGAACACCTTTCCCTAGGTGTCGGGGCCCCATTGTTCAGGGAGGGCTCGCTCTGCTGGGGGATCGGGTGTCACGGAGGAGGCTCTGAGCCCGATCCCCCCTCCCGCGTGGCCCCCGATGGGCACAACAGCAGCAGCGTCCCCCCCGAGGACGGACAAGCACAGTGGCCGGAGGAAGGGGGCTGCCCCACGCCTACTCTCGGTCGGCCTAGACTGGAGTCAGGAATCAGGTCCAGTCTGTCCTCGGGCTTCAGACAGAATCAAGCCCGCGTGCGCGCCCGTGACGTAACACCGTCTGACGCCAGCCTGAGATTGCATGGGGTGGGCGGGCGTGAGCAGGAAGCCCGGGCCTGTGCGTGTGCAGGGTCCCCACGCTCCCGCCTCCCGGGCAGCCCCGCCCCGGTCCCCCCGATGGGCCAGCACAGCGGCAGGCGGCCCCCGCTTACCTCGTCCGGAGCCCCACTGCCCGGGAAGAAGTTCCCGTCGTCATAGCGGTGAAGGGAGATATACAGGACGTTTGGGTCATTGTAGAAGGCCTGCTGGGTCCCATTTCCATGGTGCACGTCCTGGGAGAGTGGGGACAGCCGACTCAGTGCCAGCAGACGCCTCTGGCAGGGCCGCAGGGGGCAGGGCCTTGGGGACCGAAGAACAGGCCGCGGGCGTGTCCTAGCTGGACCCCCAGCCATCGGCCCCACCATGTACCGCAAGTTCCAGCAAACACGACGCCACTGGTGTTTCAGGCCTCCCCAGAGGCCACGATTTTCTAGGCAAAACCATTGATCACCTTCTTGCCCCTGAGCTGACCCCAGCTGTCCATGTCCAAGCCCTCGAGAGGGGGCAGCTCTGTGCTAGGTGCCGGCGGGCGGCAGGAGGCCACCCCACGGGGCTGGGAGTGACAGGTGCGCACACAGCATGGGGCCCCAAGCCCTACGCGCCAACGACAGACTGCTTCTCCTAATCACTGCACCCACGTGTGAAAAGCACAGGAGTGGGGCAGCCGGGCGACCACCAGGCCCGAGGCCACGCACGGCCGGCGTCACAGCCAGGGTCACGGGGACGGGCAGCAGGCTTCACACAGCGCATGCACCTGAGGAGCCGCGTGTGATCTAAAATCCCGGGAACTGCTAGGTAGGTCTGCTCCTCACAAACGTGATCTCTGCTCAGCGGAGACACGAGGGCAGGCCAGCCATAAGTGAGGGGCTGAGAGGCAGCTGCTCCCGCCGACCAGAAAAACCAGCCCGGCTGAGGACACACACACGACTCTCGTGACGTGTGCTTTCTGTAACCGAGGCAGACTTGCACACGTGTGTGTCTGACGTAGCGGTGGGAGCCCTAGGACCACCGACTTCTGCCAAGGACTCTGGCCGCACTACGCGCTGAGCCAAGGTGCTGTGAGTCCCACGCTCAGGGACTGTCGGCCCCAAGGACGAAGGCCAGCGCACCGACGCCCGACGCTGGGCGGCTCTCCCTGGGGTCCCAGCCAACTCCGGCCCTGCGCACAGCACGGGGGGCTTACTGGGTGTGCTGGGCTGGGTGTGGTGTCTCTTTTCCGAAATGGAGAAGGACCCTGCGGTACGTGGGATGATCCTCCCTGGGCATCTGTTTCCTTTCTCCTTGAAGTGATTATCAAATCATAAATACCAAACAGAACAGGGAAAAAAAATAAAATGGTCACCTTTGGTGTCCACCCCAGCGTAAGAAGCTGAGGACTGTTTGGGGAGTTCGGATACTAGACATGGCGTTTTAAACTAGAGGCTGACCGCTTGGGGCAGCGGGACCCTGAGAAACGACACCACCTGTCGGAAACAGGAAGGAGGCTAAGCCAGCAGGAAGGGTCACCGGGCCGAAGTGGGAAGGTGTTTCCGAGACGCCCGGTGCCACGTCCGGCAGGGGGAGAGCGTGGCCCAGGCCCGGAGGTGGACGCGTGAGCTCGCAGCTGTCACAGCCGCCCCCCTGCCCCGAAGCTGCCTCTCAATGAGGTCTCGCCAAGGATCCTCCTTCCGTTGCTGTTCTCAACCACAGGCCCATTTCCGGACATTTCCGGGCCCAGACACCGGCAGGACTGGCTGATGGATGTGAGGAGGACTCGTGACAGGTTTGAGCTGTTGTTTTCTACATTTCAGGTACTTTCTGGAAAGTTAAGGTCCCCAAATCCAATGTCGACGGAGGCAGGAAGCCCGCCTGCTCTCCTCGACCCCAGCCCCGCTCGGGGAGCAGGCCCCACTCACCCAGTCCACTATGAGGGTCTTGCTCACGTCCAGCCGCTGCTGCAGAAGCTTGGCAGCGATGGCCACAGAGTTAAAGTAGCAGAAGCCCCTGCAGGTGAGCGGACAGACAGAAGGAAAGAAGGGTTCTCACGGGACCTCACCCAACGTGCGGCAGAACGTCTGCAGGTCAATGAGCGTTCAAGGGGGTCCGCTGAAGGTCCGGCTCCCTCGGTCGACGCCAGCGATTGACAGACGGTCCCCCCATCCTGTCCCCCGCGCACACGGCCGTGTCCGTGGAGAGAAATCTTCCCCAGGATGTACGGGTGCACCCGCTCCTGGATGGCTCGGCCGCCCCTCGCTGACCAGCCTCGCGGGGGCACGGTGCTCCCCAGGCGCGAGGTCACCCATCTGACCTGCTTCCTGCTCATCTGTCCGGGCGCTCAGACGTGTGACGGTGCTCACACGTCACCCCCACGAGTCACAGCAGAGTCTTGGAGGGAGCGCAAAAACACGCTAACAACGGGATTTGGGTGAGACGGAAAACCTTCTAACTCGGACCCTTCCTCCTGCCTGAATTACAGAAACAGGAACACCTGGGTGGTTCTGTCTTGGGAGCCCAGGAGAGCGACTGCCCGCCCCCACGGCGGGATGATGGGCTCCCAGCTGGCACTCACAGCCACAAGGGCACGGGCATCCTGAGCGCCCCAACGGTGCTCCCCAACACGCTCCTCTGTGCTCCAGCTGGGTCCGTCTGGGTTCCCGTTCCACAATATCCAACAACTTCCAATCAGATGAGAAAGCTGCCTTCAGCGGCAGGAAACACACAGAATCCTGTCCCTAACAGCAGGGAGGGCTCCGGGTCGTGGCGTCACCGAGCCCCAGGGTTTCTCAGGGAGGCAGCACGGGCTACCCTGCAGCTGCTCTCAGGAGCTCATGGGCACCCCCTCCTCACGAAGGAGAGTCCTTGCTCAAACCACAGTCTGGTGCCCCCATTTCTGGACAGAGAGGACAGAGGGCTCCCGCTTGCCCGGGAGCCAAAGCCCCGGCTCCTTCGGGAATGCGGGTTCGGCCTGGGGTTCCTCAGCCTGGTTCTGGCCGCTCCTGACCAGGCTCCGGAGTCCCCTCCCTGAGCTCCTGGTTTCCCAGCGGGGCTCCATCTGCACGGTCCCTGCTTTGCCGCCCGACCGGCCGCTACTCATTCTTCAGGGGACAGCCCACGTGTCGCTTCTCCCACTGCCCACGGCGCTCATCCGCTTGCTGACTGGTTCCCCAGGTCCCACGAGAAGCCACGTCTCACCCACCCCCAGGCACCCAGGTACTTGGTGCCCAGTGGGCGAGGCGAGAGTCGGGCCCCTGGGACCCCTGTCCCAGGTGGGTCCCCACCCGCCACTGCTTCTCCCTGGTGCACCCGGGTCAGCCTGCACGCGCCACACTTGCTGCCTCGCCAGCTCGTCAGACGTGCACACAGTAGGGCTCCCAGAGCCCCACGAGGAGTCCAGACAGCAGGCCCCTGTGCTCATGACCTGGAGAGGTCAGCCTCAGTAGTCCCAGACCACAAGAAGGTCGGCTGGACGGCCATGTGGGGTTTGGTCAGAATGTTCCAGAACAGTGAGCTGCCACCTGAACTTGTTCTGGAGCAATTTAAGTCTCCACACCCAATTTTTTTACAACAGGGTGAGGAGGCTTCTCCAGACTGACGTTTGCAGGTTCCTGGTCCGGCCGGCGAAGGTCACCCGCAGGGCTCTGGAGCTGCGTTTTCACTCCGGTGCAGCCCGGCCGTTTGAGAAGGGGAATGGGAACCCGGCTCCCCGTGCCCACCAAGGCCGCGAGTCTACTCACATGGGTGTGCTCTCCTCCGCGTGATGTCCTGGAGGTCGGACCACGGCAAAGCCGTTCTGCACACGGCACCAGATGGGGGGAAACAGGGAGAAAGAGGGGTTCACGTCAGTGAGAAAATGAGGGTGGAGCAGACCGCTGGCTCAAACTCCCGTGAGGACACAGGCACACGCGTCTGGGCCACAGACAGGGACGGGACAACGGCCTGGCTGTAAGTAGTTCAGAGACATCTAGGTCCCAACCTTTAAAGAGATCCTCGGGCTGTCCAGTTACTAAGATAAAAGGTGACCTGGGCCCGGACGTTTCACCTTTGATGACTCACGGGCCAGAAGGCTCGGGGCCGCTTAGCCTAGGCGTCTGGGTGGGAGTGGATGGGGCGCCCTGGGTCCCCCCCAGCTCATGGCCAGTACCCCCAGGAGGCCCTAGATGGGAACCCTGGGTGCAGATAAAGCACAAGGGGCTCGATCAGTGGCTTCTGCCCGCATTTGGCCTTAACGTGAACTGCAGAAAACAAGAGACCTGTTTACTCAGAAGCAGCAGCTCAGAGGCCAGAGAAGCTGCCCCTCCCCAGGACCTCAAAGCCACTGATGCTTTAAAGGGCCTTCTGGAAACCACAGTGGGAGGTTCAGTGGGCATCTCTCGTCTGACCAGAGGGAAGCCGCGTGGTCGCAGCTGGAAATGGAGCTCCGGGGCCCGCTGACCTTCGGGGACGGGCAGTGGTGCTCAGCCGGCCGCAGGGCCAGCCCCGGGGGGACAGGGTGAGGGACATGGGCCGGTGGGGGCCCTACGGTCTGCACCCCCAATGTCCCTGCACACGGACCCCGCACAGCAGGTCTCGGAGTGCAGGCGGCAGCCCCCGGGGTCCCCGTGCCCTTGTGGGGCTGTTCCCCTAACCATCCTGACCCAGCCTGCCCTTCTCGCCGCGGGGCCGGGAGGGTTCCGGCTTCTGTAGGGGGTACAGTTCCATGGGACAGCCTCCAATGCAGTGGGGACCGTGACCGGGTTTCCCCGCGTCCCTGCCCGTGCGCGCACACCTGACACCACGAGCAAACCAAGGGGGAGGACGGGCCAGTGCACGTGGGGCCAGCTCACGGGTGTCCCCAGGGGCCAGACTTGGGCTCCCGTGTGAAGACGAGAAGAGGGGCAGACGTGAGTCCTGAGCCCCTCCCGACCCTCAGGGGACCCTCCTGACGGGATGTGCGCTGATCGTTAACGGTTTCGAGAGCCAGTGGTTCCTGCCACTGAGCAGCATGGGGTCAGGCACCGGAAGGGCTACACAGTCGGGAGCCCGCATTTCCGAGCGGGGAGGATGAGGGCTCCGTCAGCCGGCGGCACGTGTGGGCTCTGCCGCGGCTGTTCCGGGTCCGCACTGCCACGCGAGGACCGCGGCGGAGCGTGAGAAGCTGCTCCACGGTTCTCGGGGACCGCTGTGCAGCCCCCCTCTCCGGCTCCACCTCCTGTGGGCCCGGGACAGCAGCTCGTCCACCCAGACGGGTGGACGAGCTGTTAGTCCCACGTTCTCAGTTGGAGCCTGTAGTCCGGTCAGCGGTGAGGACACACTCGTACACAAAAGCTCCCGGGGTTCAGGGAGCTGTTCCCACGATCCACTCCCCGTGATGTTACAAACGGGGGGGTGGGGTGGTCCCGTGGACCCGCAGGGCCCGCCTCTGCCCTGGACAGGAGTCGTACGCCCCGCTACCACCCCCTGCCCCTGCCTGGAAGCCCTGGCAGGTTCCCTTCCAGGCCCATTTCTGCAGGGTCCTCACCGACCTTCAGCTCCCCTGTGGCCACCTTGAAGACCAGCTCGACCACACAGCCCACGGCCAGACGGGCCGCCCCCGACGAGTGCACCTCGTTCCATATGGTGTCGCTGTCCACCTGCCGAGAAAAGGGTCCTGCTGTGAGGTGACGTCTCGGCCGTCATGCCCGCCCCTGAGTCCCACGGGGGCCACACGGCCTGGGGCTCGGCCTCGGGATCCCAACCTGCTAATGATACGGCACGCCCAGCTCACATTTGGGCTTACTTTTTCTGAAAACAGGCCCAAAAATACTAAATAGGGAAAGAACTGTAAACGCAGCAGGAATGAGATGTGCGGGACATCCCCCCCACGAGGGCTCCCTGCTCTCCTCACATGCTCTGCGTACACGAGGCTCAGAGAAATGGAGTCACGGTCGCCAAGCCCCGTCCCCCGTCTGTTTGGTTTTGCCGCAAACACAGGGGAGTGCGACTCTCCGCAGAGCGAAATGTAAGAAGAGGTGGGAATCGGGCCTCCCTGCAGGACGGCTGTGAGTGTCGGGAGTGAGAGCAGGGGCGGGGGGAGCCGGGCCTCTGGGGCCCTCCTGGGGGTCCGCGCACCGCCCTGCCAGGTGACAGGCTGTCGGCCCGGTGGGCTGCTCCACCTCAAACACAGAGATGTGTGTGGCACAGACACGTCCAGGCAATTTCTGTTTGTGTTTTGGTTTGTTTGTTTACTTAGGCTCATTAGGTTTCTTTGAGAGCTCCGGCTGCTGTGGGCATTAAAGACCGAGAAATTTCCGCAGGCAGCCCTGGGAGTCATCGGGGGAGGACTGGAGGGCCCAGACAGAGCGTGCCACCCCTGCGTGTCAGCTCAAGGGGCCCCGGGCACCACCCCCCGCTGTGGGGCAGCCGGAGCCTTGGCCAGGCTCACGTGCCCTTGGTGGGGACGCACTCAGCCCAGCACAGGTGCCGAGGGGTCGTGTGATCACAGGCTGGTCCCCTGTAACCGGCATTTGCCAAGTCTCCGTAAGAGCCCCTCCTTCCCAAACCAACGACCTCCAAGCACCGAACACTCCTGGACGACCCGGGCCAGGCAGCCGCACGCAGGGGTGACGCAGCCCAGCCCGGGCCCGCCCAGGTCCGTCCAGGCACCCAGGGGCCCCTGCCCCTCTGATGGAGACACCGGACGGATTTCCTGCAGTGAACGCTTAAAGCTTCATCTTCAAAGCAAAATGATCGAAAATATACTTATGAGAGGTTCAAGCCATTTCCGGAGGATTGCTCCTCTGTGAGGGCTATTCTTGTCAATGACCAAACCTCTGTGTGCTTTAAATAGCTTCCAAATGTCCAAAGATCTCTCTGCACTTTGCCGATTCTCTGCAGCATTAACATTCAACTTTCAAAGCCCAGCTGCTGGTGGAAACGACACTGGGCTGTGGGTCACGGACGTGACCACTGAGACAACTGTCCGGACCAGCCTCTTCAGCTGCAGAACCGGGCGGTACAATCGACGGTGACGGTCCTTGGGTGGGAGCGGCGGGGGGTCCCGCCAGCTGCTGTGCCTTCCCAGAGGGTAAGGGGGTCCGGGGCCGGCTGGCCAGAAGCTGCTCCCCTGGACTGAAGGCGGTGTGCACGAACCCACTGGGATGACTTCTCCCTAGAGCGTGAGGGTCTGGGTCTTCTGCCCAGGGAGGGAGGGATGGAGGCGGGACACCCTCCATGTGTTTCGGTCTCTCAGTGCATGACCCCAGGGCAGAAAGGGCTCCACGATGTCCTGGCTGTCGCTGTCCTCTGACAGCCCATCAAGTCATCCTGGGGCTTCAGGGCCGGAGCCCTCCCGAGGCAGCCACCAGCTCCCCGCTGGCCCGGCCCGGGATGGCCGGGGCACAGCCCTGAGTTCCAAGAGCGTGAGGCTCCGCGCAGGCACAGAGCAGCAGTGTGAGCGCGGACACGGGAGCGGCACCCGGAGCAAAGGCCGGCTCCGCGCTTCCCCGCGGCAAAGCCAGGAGCAAGTGGAGGAAAGTGCAGAGGCCACTTCTGCAGAGATTTACAAGGGCTGCACTGGGGCGGCCCGTTCTGGGTACACCACAGCCCTCAGGGAGCCACGGGGCTGGGGGCACAGCCCCAGGACACCCAAGGCCAGCGAGGGGGCCACAGCCCTGGCAGGGAGGGGAATTCAATCACACCGAGTCCCCTGAAGGGGAAATGGGACCAGGAGGTGAGCGAAGCAGAAGTTTCTTTTATTTGCTTTGAAAGAAAGTTGTAGTGACTCAAAGCCTCTCCTTAACATAGTTAAGGATACAAGAACGTCCCACATCCTAAGTGTTAACCCAAAGTGACTTGCAGGCAGAGTGGAACCCCCTCCCTCCCCGCGTCACTACCCAGAGCGCCCCGGCTCCCACCCCCACTGCAGCTCCTGGGCTCTACTTTGCCTTCCCGACCCCGAGGGGCGGCCCCCACGAGCACTGGGCTCCTCCACCCTCCCCGCAGGAGCAATCATGGAAAACCACTGCGAGAGAATCAT
>JAQQSY010006056.1:0-11273 GCA_028646535.1 Procyon lotor | reverse complement strand
TTGGTCAGCCTAGTGCTCAACTAATGATTGGTCAGAGATTTCCTTATATGCTTTGAACAAAGCTTTCTAGATTTTCCAGAACATTGACACACAAAGTTCTAGTACATTCACCTCAACCTATGTGTAATATTCCATTGTATGGATAGATCTCAATTTATGCATCCTTTTATCTGTTAGTGGACATTTAGGTCATTTCTAATTTTTTGACATTACACAGAAAGTGGCATTGAATGTCTAGTTCATGTGTAAGGATTTTTGTTTGTTTGTTTATTTTTTACCGTGTATACTTGGATGTGTAATTGCTGGGTGATGGAATGCATACATTCAACCATAGGAGATCTTGTCATACTGTTCTCCAAATAATTGTACTCATTCATGTATCCATTATCAGTGTAGCCTATTTGGTGCTTGGTTTTTAAAAATTAGCTTTAAAGTTTACCTCAAAAATCTCCTTCATAGAGCCTCTTGGGATTCAAGTAATCTTATTCTTTTGCACCACTGTGAAATCTCATTCTTTTCTGTCCTGTTAAATTATCTTCACTTTGCCTTGTGCCATTGTTAGCATGGATGTCACCTCTCACCAGCAAGATTCCATTTTCTGGGACCACATAGATCCTGGTTGGATCCTCAGAGCCATCTGCCCCAGGAGTCCCGGAACTGAATTATTCACTATTTCAATACCTGATTTCTGGAGCTGATACAGGACCCGTCCCACAGGGGGGCCTTCAGCTTTCCCTCTTTCTCCCCTGAGGAGTTCAGCTAAGTTCATCCACTATCGTTGAGCACCCAAGTCTGGAGACACTCCCTCTGGGATGGGTTGGGGCTGGGATCAAGGTTGTCTCCACGTGGAAGTTTTGGCTAAACTCCTTCACAAGGCTTCCTCGTGAGCTACCACTCAGACAAACATCTTGGATCGTGGGGAGCTATTCGTCTGAGATTTGGAGTAATTTGGACAGGGCTGGGAGGAAGTTAGTCATGGCTAAGGCCATCTTCCCTCATGCAAGTACAGAAAGATGGTGAGAAAACGATGTGGGGAGAGAAATTCAAACAGGACATTAAAATCACAGATGCTCACCCATTCACACATAAATAACCACTTTGCTGGTTACAACTTATTCTTAGCTAGTCCTTGAAGCTGTTCCCCAAGGACCTCTCCTGGTCACACCTGGTTCTCATTACTGTATCTACTTGAAAGCAGCAAGGCTGCCTTTTCTTCAAAAGTACCGTGAAGCACGGTAATTCGCTCTGACCTGCCCCGGGGTTGTCCAGAGTGGCCCGTCTGACACTTTCACGGGATCGGTTATCCATAGTCCCCCATGGAGGCTAAGTCTGTCTGTCCAGACGGAAACAAGTAATTGGCCCGCCAGTTGAAATTCAGTGCATAGCCCCAGAGCATTTCCACCTGTCCTGCACACATGGTGGGCAGTCTCACTTTGTGCACCATGCTCTGTATGCGGCCACGTTCGCCTTGGGCACAGATGGAGCTGCCTTGTCCTTGCCCGGGCCCCTGGATGGAAGTCCCGCCCCCTTGGTCAATAGAAAAGGACCGGGGAGAGCTGGGGGTTGGCTACCTTTGGGGGGAGTATGCAGCTCTCATAAAGAAAGGGGCTGTTCCCTCCCTTCCAACGGAGAAGGGAAGGCAGCCCTTTCTAGTCCTTAGAGCCTAAGGAGGGGGCACTGAGCGATTTGTTCTTAAAGGCCCCGTTATCCATGTTTCCTTGTTCAAAGATCATTTGCCCACATTTGAATCTCTTCAGAAAGTTAAAAAAAAAAATCTTTTGAAGGTGCTCACAAAATGCTTTTTAGATTTCGAAGGGGAAATGGGAGTATGGAGTTGCTGGGGTGCCCTGTGTGAGTTGAGCAGGAGAGAGGAGGTTGGGAGAACGCCGGCAAAATGGAGAGTGGGCAGCCTCCCCTCTCCCCCAGTTTGGTAAGGCCAGGGCTCCTGCGTTTTCTGTGTGTCCAGATCTTGTAGCTGGACTTGAGTCCCCTTGCTGTTAGCCCTCTTCCTGTTCCCTTCCTCCCTTCCTCCTATCCCTCCCCACACCAGCCTGCTGCCCACTGAGTGAGAGGCACCAGCGGCAGGAGGCCCAAGAGTCAACAGTCTTTGGTTCTTGCGGGGCCCTTCTGAGGCACCCAGACCTGCACCCATGGGGCCACCAGCCCGTGGATGTCTGCCCCACCGAGGACACCAAAGGTCGTTGGGCTTAACCAAATAATGAGCTGCTGCAACCACCCCTGAAAGGACTTCACTGTAGGTTAGAAGACGTTTGCCCTTCTCCCTGTCCATCTTCTTTGGGATGAGCTAGTCCTGTAGAAAGTGGCGGGGGCAGGGGAGAAGTACGTGAAGGTTCGATCAGATTCCTTCTCCAACTCAAGCAACCACAGCTCTGGCCTCTCCTGGGAAAGGAAGGAGAACAGACAAACAAACAAGCAGAACTGAGTCCTAATGAACAAGCCCAGTTGGTCCTAGAAACTCAAGGAAATGGAAAAGTACGGATTGGACCATGATGTAGACAAAGGGGCTTTTAACCAAGGGAAAAAGGAATTTGTCATAGTATAGATAGGCAGAGAGGAAAGAAGTAAAACCATTTTTCTGTGTATTTCCTATGGAGACTCTACAATAAGCCAGTTAGATTCGGGAATTCCTTAAGGATCAGCACCCAGTCCTATAGATTCATAAGCCCCCGATTTGTTTAACGGAGCCACAGAGGTGAAACACAGCTAGGAGTCCAGACAGCTTAGGGCTAAACGTTGAAGAGAAAACTTCCAAGAGGAAACTTTGTACTGGGGAAATGACTTTTGAACCGGGAAACATGGATGCAACAATGTTCGCCTGTGGACCCTCCAGCAGAAATTGTCATCATTGTGGCGAAGGGCCAGCGCGATGCTGCGGGAGGTCAGGGAAGGCTGTGCGCTCCGGCCACAGGTACAGAGGAGCGGGGATTACGGAGCGTCAGCGAAGCGAGGGTTGAGTGGAAGGTAGAGAGCAGACACCGAGGAAGGCAGAGGTGTCTGGGAAGGAGGCTGGTCTCCGCGCTGCCTCCGTCCCCATTCCCGTTCCTTCCCTGATCCACCCTGGCAAGGGGAATGCCCGCAAAACGGTGACTCATGGTCCGGTCTCAGCGGCGTTGGTTCAGAAGAGCAGAGTTTGGAAGCCAAACATTACGTCATTATAACTCCAGTTCTTTCTTCGAGTTTCTCAGTCGCGAGAGGGGATACTTCCTAGCCTACCCCCCATTTCCCTAGCGGCCTCTGTGCCTCCCCGGGGCACAGTCCTCCTTTCTCCTCTGCCCGTAATTCCGCCTCACAGCTACCCCAGGCCTAGCCCAGTGCCTCTTGGATCCTCCTCTCTCCTCCCTTTTACTTCCAATTCTGCTGGTCAAAGTCCCAAAGAACCACTTTGCAGGCTGGGGTGTCCCCAAGGGGGGGAAGGAAAAGCAAAGACATGGGCCAGCTGGAACCCCCCTAGCAGGAAAGGGGAGAGGGGGAGGCTTGGAACAATCACTGGTGAGTTATTTTATCCTGTTAAACAATAAGTATGTAGGTTCTTTACAGCCAAATGACCCTGATGAGGACACTGTGTGACTCGGACTGAGTTATTTAACCTCTCTGAGCTGCAGGGTCTTTTAGATTTAACTGGGCGCGATGATTTCTGCCTTGTGGGGTGGCCGGGAGAGTTGAATGGATGACCCATGAGAAACAGTGTCCCTTTGAGCCCAGTTGCTAACCACATCTCTCTGCGGACTCCTGAGAACACAGTGCCTACAGGTCAGGAGTAGGATCTCCTCAGAGGCCCCCAGGAGTAGGGGGGCTCCTCTGGGGCTGGGGCCTTCTCTCAGCTGCCGTGGGCTCGCTGATTCCCTGCGCCCCCCTCAGGACCTGCTCAGCTGTCAGGGGCTTTCTGTTTTCCTCCGATGTCAGAGGAAGCCTCCACTTCACCTGATTTCCCGGTTAGTCTGATTTGGTGACCCCTCTGTACCCCCTGAGCCCCAGGCCTTGCTAGGGGAGCAGCTGGCATCACTGTGGGCTGTGACGTGAGGCTCCCAGGATTCTGGGCACTGCAGGGGAGCACGGTGCCTGACACACAGTGAGTGCTCCACAAAAACGCATCAGGTGGCTGTTGATCTAATGTGTTGGGTTTTCTTCATTCCTGGGAATCACAAGGGGGAAAAGGCCACTTGCCTCCTTTGTTCTGTGACAGGGCACAACCGTGAGATAAACAGTCGACGCTCAGTATCTCTGGGGGCGCTCGCCCAGGATGGGAGGCTGCTCTGACGGGTGGGCATCGAGTCACCTTTTCACTGTCGGGGGACAAAGCAGGACCAGTGTCCACAGGATGGGAAGGGCTGAAGAGTGGGGAGGGAGAAGCCGTTGAACGCACTTAGCCAATGTGCTGCTTGGAAACACAAACAAATAACGAGTGGGCTAATTACTAATGATAACAAGGTTTGAGGGTTTTCAACACATACCGGTTCTTCCCTTTGGGTCTCCTGGCAGCCTGCTGGGAGACGGGACAAACATTCTTCCTGAATAAGTGGACTACAAGGCAGAGAGGTGGGGGATCTTGTGTAGGTTTACACAGTCGAACTCAGATCCAGACCCGGGCCTGAGTGGTACCACCTCCAGGCAGGTGACCCTTGTCCCTGTCCCGTGGGCTCCCTCCAGGAGGGCGTAGGCCAGCAAGGAAGCTGGTGGTCACTCAGTGTGTCACTTTCTTTCTTTCTTTCTTTCTTTTTTTTAATATTTTATTTATTTATTCGACAGAGTAGAGAGAGAGATCACAAGTAGGCAGAGAGGCAGGCAGAGGTGGGGGGAAGCAAGCTCCCCACTGAGCAGAGAGCCCGATGCAGGGCTCAATCCCAGGACCCTGAGATCATGACCTGAGCCAAAGGCAGAGGCTTTAACCCACTGAGTCACCCAGGCACCTCAGTGTGTCACTTTCTCCCACACTGCACTCTTGGCACCTGCGGGAGGAGAGGCTTGCCCCAGATCTCTGAAAATTCCTCACTCTGGCCCTGGGCAGGCCCCTTGGGCCCAGGAGTCATCCTGCCCGAGAACTTGGAAGTGGGATGGGGCAGGGGCAGGGGCAGGGGCCTTGGAATGGGGGGGTCCAGGGGTTCCAAACCCAGGCACTTACATGCCGTGACTTCAGAGAGATCACCTTCTATGCCTGGGCTTCATTTCCTCCAACTAAGGAGGGGAATGGCTGGGAAGGGGCAAAAGAATTCTAATTTCTTATTTGTGTTGTGAATTTCTTATACTTGCCCCATAAATGTTTTTCTATCTCTGTGGCCACAGAAACCCCTCAAGACCAGCCAGGAAGAGGCTGTGCAGGGTGAGGGAGGCCTTGTGGCCGATGGCCGGCGGGAGACACGTGGGGGCTGGAAAGGGACTAGTTTCCCTGCAGGTTCTGCAGCCAGAGGCCTCTTGCACACCTTTAGAGACTTTTGCAGTCTTCTGAGTGCTTTACACACTTAACCAGGCACATTGGCACCCATCTTACGGCTGGCGAAGCTGAGGTCTGGAGGAGAAAGGAATGCTAGTGAGTTCCTAGTCCCTGCTTGCTCAAGGCAAGGTGCTCTAGCACCTTCTTTGCCCAGTACAAACCCTGCGGGGTCATCATGACTGTACCCATTTGCTGTTGTAACTGAGGCTCCAAGAGCAGTAACTAGACCACGGTCACACAGCTCCCAGGAGGCAGAACTGGGCTGATCCCTTGGGGGGATCTGATCGTAATGCCCTCGCTTTGTTCACCACAAGGGCAGGCCAGGCGCCCACTCAAGGGCAGCCTCTGGACTCCCAGCCCAGTGCTCTTTCCTTGGCCTGCGTTCCCCTTGTTTTGCCCTGAGGCTTCAGAGGATGCTAAGTTGGATCCAGCGGCTCTGGGTTTGCCTTCTCGGGGGCTTCTATTTCCAGCTGGTTCCCACGGGGCGCTGGCTTGGCTTCTTGGAAAGAGAGACCCATGGGAAGTCCGTGCCCGAGGGCTGGCCTTGGGGCCACTGAACTCCATCTTGCCCCTTCCCGTTTAGAAGAACCGGGTCCCGTTAGCACAGTCCTGCTTCCCACCTACAAGACCTTCCCCGTGGCCAAGTGCTGTCAGGCCCGGCAGGGCTGTGCAGGAGGCTCGTGGCCTGTCCGGCCTGCCTGGGGAGGCCACGCGTCCCTCAGGGCCTGGGAGCCCCTTCTCCAGGGGGCCAAGGTGTCGCTTCCCTCGATGGTCCTGTGGTTCAGCGCTTACTTCTGTGGTCCGGGAAGCCGGGGTGGTGGACAAAGGAATAGGCAAGGGTTAACTTAATTTTGGCTGTTATTCCTTTTTGGCCTCTGCAAGTCAGCTTAATAGGATCTCAGCTTTCCTGTTGTCTCACCAATGAAACAGAAACCAGACCACAAGGGGGTCTGGAGATGGTTAAACCATGATGCCTCCCCGTGGGCTGCAGGGCCTCCTTGGAGATATCGCTAGGAAATGAGGGTGAGGGAAGGGGCAGGGAGGTGGGGGCTCCCGGCAGAGGGGAAGGAAGGCGGGTGTGGGGTCCGCAGATGTCTGCCGGGGTCCCCGCTCCACCACCTTGACATCTTCGAGTCTCAGCCTGCCTGTTGGGATTCCATGCGTAAAAAAGCGCTCAGCTTGGCACACAATCCGCCTAACTCGGTAACTGTCAGCCATACGGAACTCCTGGTTTTTCTCCCTCCCCCTCCCCTACTTCCTGGGCCTTTGTAATTCCTCTTCTTGCTTCCTGAAGCAACCTCCTTCTGCTCATTTCCTGGCCAGTCAGAATGTCGCTTCCTCCAGGAAGCCCTCTGAAACTGGGCTGGGGGCCTCATGGTGCCTGAACTTCCCCTTTCAGTCTCGTCCGGGGCCCTCCCCGCCTGCATCACATGTCTCTGGTTTCCGAAGCCGCCCCGGGCCCCCCCCCCCCTTCAAATGCTGCTCCTTTACCTTGGAGCCCTGGCAGTGGGGTCTGAACCATTCACCAGCTTGGGAGGGAAGGAGGAATGGGCAGGGACCGGGGAGGGACAGGTCAGCAGGGCTCTGACCCACTGGGGTGCCCTCTGGGAGCCATGAGCAAGGGGATTTAGCCAATCCCGAGGTCGGGACTCTCTTGCCAGGATCGCTTCGCTCTCCACAGTGGTTTTCATTATTTTTCATTTCCAGACTATTTTGGAAGCTGGCTGCCATGGGAACTGAGTCTTTGGAAAGCCCCGGCCTCTTTTCCCCTCCTGCCCCCACCCCTCCTTCCAGCTCCATTCCCTCTTAATTGGTTTTTAGTTCCCTGGCTTTCAGGCTGGTCTGTTTATTTTGATTGCAACTCCACAGAACAAATCTTTAATGAAGCAGCTTGTGGGGAGAGCCATTAGCAGCTGCCTGCCCCCAGGGAGTGGGGGAGGTGCCGGGCCAGGGTCCCAGCCTTGGCAGCCTGGGGAGGAGGCAGTGGCCGGGGCGTAGGGTGGCAGAGGGCGTTTGGGGCCCTGGATTCCTCCGGGGGTAGTCCAGAGAGCTGAAGGGACGGAGCTTGCTCTCCCCAAACTGTCTACAGCCTCAGCTAGAGGGGCCCCATGGCCCTTCTCAACGACCCAGGGGTCTTCACTGGGCTCCCCAGTCCTCCCAATGGGCCCGAGGGGGTGCACTCCACAGATTAGGGGAGAGGGCTCAGAGAGAATGAGAGACCCGAGTCACCTGGTCGTCATGCCTATAGCTTTTTCCCTTGGACCCCCAGTTTCTTAGCGGTGGCACTCATCCTTAAGCCCGATTGGCAACTATGGTCCAGATCAGGGTTTTGTGGGACAAATGTCTCCTTGATTGGTGCCTTGATTTCCCCATCTCTCTGGCTCTAGTGTAGAGACTTTGGGGCTGTTTCTAGCCCTGAATGAGATCATATGTGCCCAAGGAAGGCAGACAGGAAGATGTCACATAAATGCGCGTAGTGTGGAACAGTCCATATGGTTCCCTGAGCTGTAGCAAGCCCAGAGGAAGCCCCAGGGCTTTGAGTGGCCTCATCTTCAGGATGGCCTCCACGGACACGGTAGTTTTCCCTTTCACATTGACCTCATCCTGCCATTCATCTTAGAAGCATAGACCCATGGGATGTTGGGGGAAAGCCGCCTTAGAACTCAGGCCTGGTGCTTTCGTACTGGTGGAAAGGACTCCGGGATTCTGTGACTGGGACTCTGAAGATGATAGGAGTGGGCTCCAGCCCTCTCCGCATCCCTAACTTCAGTCCAAAGTCCTCTGCCTTTATTGGCTCAGTATCATGGGGTTTTGGTAGCAAGGAAGTCTCCCTTTCTGTCTTGGTCATGGTTGGCTCTGCAAAGTACGTTCCCAGCAGATCATGAGCCCACTGTCCTTTTCAGTGACAGCTTGGAAATAGGCACTTCCGGCCAATAAGAGGTAAAGGGAAGTCTGATAGGGAAATGTAGGGGAATTTCCTTGCTCCTAAAAATGAAACACAAGAAAGATGGATTCTTGGGGCGCCTGGGTGGCTCCATCAGTTAAGTGTCTGCCTTTGGCTCAGGTCATGATCTCAGGGTCTGGAGATCAAGCCCCACATTGGGTTCCCTGCTCAGTGGAGAGTCTACTTCTCCCTCTCTCTCTTTCTGTCCACCCCCCCACCCTTGTGCATACATACTCTCTCTCTCTCTCTCATAAATAAATAAATAAAACACAATCTTTAGGGGAAAAAAGAAAGAAAGATGGATGCTTTTTGTTCTTGGCTCAAAGTGTGCCTGGTTATGACGCCTTCGATTGGGGTAGTCATCCCTGTGCCCCTGCAGGAAGTCAGAACAAGGACAAAACGAATCCCTGGAGACCGCAGAGTATCTGATGACACGGGTGAGTGGCTGACTGTACCATCCCTGGAGTGGTCTGATTTCCAGACTTTATCAGGTGATAAACTCCCTTATTGTTGAAACTGTTTGAATCTGCTATTTTTGTGTTTTATTGGTTTTCTCTTTTATAGCTAAACGTAAGCTAATTTAATATATTGGCTCAATCCCCCCTTTTAAAGAAGGGGTTACTGAAACCCGGGGGGAGTGGGGAATGACTGGGTCAGGGCTGTGCCTTAATTAGTAGCAGAGGTGGTCCCCCACGGTCCCAGGACTCTTGACTGCTGGTCTAGGCTCCTTCCTTGGATTCAAAGCTGGAGATCTGGTATGCTGGGCTTGTTCCAGCTGGCATTGCCTGCTGGTGTCTGGAGGGTCCAGGCGAGCCAGGGAAGCTTGCAAGCCTGAGGGAGTTGGGACCAACCGGGTAGCATAACCTGGGGGCATCTTCAGGTGTTCCTGGGGGCAGCCTCTGAAAAGCACATAACAGATGCACAATTCTTCCATGCACCAGGTCGTGGGATTGTAGAAAGAGGGAGAAACAGAGGTATCCAGGTTGCCACACATACCTGTTAGGAACTACACTGGGCTACTTAAAATAAACCTTAAACAAGTAAGGGGGTATTTTTCTCACATCATAAGGAGTCTGGAGAGAGGCAGTCTGGGTTAGTACAGTTATTCAAGGGAGTCATTGAGAAATAAGGTTCCTGCTGTCTTCCTGCTCTACCATCCTTGACTTGAAGCTTTCGTCCTCATGGTCACAAATGGCTGTGCCACTTCCAGCCATCACATCTGAGTTCCAGGCCGGAAGAAGGGAGTAGGGAAAAAAGTCTGGCCTGCTGAACTTAGTCTTTTTATCAAGAAAACAATACCTTTGGAGAAGCCCCACTATAAAATTCTTTGTACACCTCATTGATCAGAAATAGATTACACGGACACCTTTAGCTAGGTTGGGGGGAGGTGAATATTTTCAGCAGGGAATTTCGCTACCCCAGACAAACTCCAGATTTTGTTGAAAAGAGAGAGGGGAAATGAGTTTTAGGAGGCAAGCAGCGGTCTTTCAGGGCCTGCCATGGATTTGCACAGTCTTTACTTAGCAGGGCGACCAAAAGCCAGGAATCTAACTCAGAGGGTGTGAGCCCCTCTCTGAAGGCTCTGAAGCTGCTCAAGTCTCTGAGTTTGCTGCTTCCAAGGTCTTATTCATCCCTCTCAGGGATGCCAGAGTCATCTTTCCACTGCGTCTCTCCATCACATTACTTCCTGGCCTGAAATCTCCCTCTGCCCACACAACACGGTCCAAGTTCCTTAACCTGGTATTTATGGTGTAGTTTTTGAATGTAGGTGAGGTTTGATAGGGTCTGGAGCCCACTTCCTACACGTAGAGGGTGCTCGATAAATATTCGCTTTCCTTCAAAATAATTCATCTTGGGCAGCCTCAAGCCAGGGGTTCCAGGAGTGCCCTTGGGTCAATTATGGGTGGAGTTCCAAACACAGAGTTGGGAATGTGCTCATGGTTATGCTCACAGTGACTTAGAAAGGTGATAGAGTCTGAGTTCGCTTGAATGGCTGTGGCCATCTGAGAGCCAGGGATCCTATCTGTCTTGTCACCACGGGGTCCCCAGCTCACAGCGTGGACCCTGGGACTCAGAGGCACTGAACAAGTACTTGCGGGAAATGACCCAAGCAGGCACTTCTGAACAACTCACAATTGGATCAAGTGTGTCAGCGTCCTATTCTCTCCCAGGACCTGCTCTGCAGCCTGGAAAAAGCACTCTCATCTCTCCGTCCTAATGAGGGAGTTGAAGAAATAAGCCCTCAAGGACAAGTCCTTTAGGAGAGGCACCCAAGGTCTCTCTCTCTCTCTGTCCCAGAAGTTGTCCAGAGTCAGGGTTCCCGGGATGACACTGCAATGTCCCCAAGAACACAGGTGCCCTCCCATGCTTCTGTTCTCCCATCTTCTGTATTCCCCAGGGTCACATACTCTTGCTCTGGCAACTAGAGAGGCTGGGAAGTCAAAGACATGGTGTATTCAGCAGCAGTAGAAGGTAAAGAAGTGGGACGCATGGCTTTTTTTTTTTTTTTTTTTAAGATTTTATTTATTCATTTGACAGAGAGAGAGAGAGAGAGATCACAAGTAGGCAGAGAGGCAGGCAGAGGTCGGGGGGTGGGGGAGCAAGCTCCCCACTGAGCAGAGAGCCTGATGCGGGGCTCGATCCCAGGACCCTGAGATCATGACCTGAGCCGAAGGCAGAGGCTTTAACCCACTGAGCCACCCAGGCGCCCCAGGACACATGGCTTTTGAGCAGATAATGACTAGCACCTGCTTCCATTCTGTTTGAAGATAAAGGAATAGGAGTTTGGGGACACCAAGTGACTTGCCCAGTGCTCTGTTGTAAGTAAACAGCAGATCTGGGATCTGCCTGATTTTGAAGTCCTATTACTACCAGACAATG
>JAQQSY010006055.1:0-11273 GCA_028646535.1 Procyon lotor | reverse complement strand
TTCTTTTTTCCTTGAGTTGGCCATTTGTGGTTACTCCACATCAGCAAGGAGAACCTTTGCCTATCTGAGTGACGGCAAGTCACTAAAATGAATTGTGATTGGGAATGAAGAGAAACAGAATTTGTATAGTCACTTATATCATTAATGAAAAGAAATGTTTTGTTATGAAAAATGATGGTAGTCCTTATCTGCTATGATTTTTCCACTCACTCTGGGTACAAGTTCAGAAGAACAATTACTAAAGCAAGAAGTTTGTAAGTCTGAATTATTTCTCAATTCCACCCTCCAGCTTTCCAGACCTTACTGCTTCTGTGGTTGCTATGAATTGCCAAATAGGTTTGGTAAATTCATTAACTTCAGTAATGAATATTCCGATGTTTATAGTAACGCCCTCCTTTCGGTGCCAGCAATGGGATATAGTAAACGTTGTGGCTGATCACAGACATCTACAGCAATGCCCATGCCCTGCTCTCTTCGCCTACCTTTGGCTGGCAGGTAGTGCAGCTGATGCACTGTGGAGTGGGGTCCTGTACAGGCCCTTATCTAACTATCTCCCTCCTGTGGTCTCTACCCATTAACCCAGAGGGTTTGGGGCTCTTAAAAGGGAAGCCCAGTTTGAAATGTAACCCTTCCTCACCTATTACCTTGAATTATATAAAATACCATTTTATTTCAGTTTTCTCTTCCTGGTGAAGAGAAATAAATTTCCCTTTATCCTCTTAAATCAGACCAGATATTGACTAAATTGAAAAGAGGACACTGTATTCAGAAAACTGCACTGTTAGAAGCACAACATTTTAAATTCTGTGAAAAGCTATGGCAATATGAAAGCGTTTTAAACAGCATCAGATCACCAGAACCTAAGAAAGTTCAGCTGACTGAGCTTTTAAGCTGCTGAGCAAAGATTTCTTGGAATATTAGTAACATCTCATTAAATGAGATACTATCTGAAACTTTACCTTTGTGAATTATGAATACCAAGTTCAGAAATAATATTACTCCACTACAAATTACCTCTATAAATCTCTCCCTTCTGAAACCATCTGCCATTCCTTCTACCATTTATAATTCTCAACAGGAATCCGATGACTGCCTACCACTTTATCCATGAACTGCAAAACCAGTTGTTGTTTTTTTAATGTTAAGAATAAGTTCTATATGGAGCTATTTTAACCACAGAATTAAGTCAGCTTTAGAAAGTCAAGCATAGATATTTAAAAAAGAAAAGAAAAAACAGCAGCAATATTAGAAGCAGTCTCATTGCTGTAGTTCAATGAGAAATCTTATGACAGGTTATTTCATATCGGGCAACATTTTGCAGGACTATCTTTTCCTACTGCCTCATGTTCTCCTTTTCTGAAGCCTGTGCTCCCATTAGTATAAAAGGACAGAGCCATTAACACATAGATGTGTCTTAGTTGACTATTTATCTTGGCAAACCCAAGAATTTGTCATCCTACTTGAATGTTTTATATTATGTCTAGTCAAATTCCAAAATAACACTAATTTAAATATTAATTGTATTACAAGTTCAATTTCTTTGTAATAAGTTTTGATCTCCTGTCATGTATTATACAGAAGAATATATAAATATTTTGTGAAGTCTATAGATTAGAAGAGAGGGGTTAGAGGTTTATATAAGAAGATAGAAATTAATGCCTTCCTGGTGCTTTTTGGAGTTGAGAAAAGCAATTTATTTTTCATGCTTCACAGGTCTTGACAATTTTGATTTGTTTTCTTTGAAAGCAGACTGGTTTGAATTGGATGATGCAGGAAGAACCCCAAACAAAAATCAAAGCCAGCAGCCTCTTTTCAAAAGAGTAGCCAATGAAAAAGAATATGAGTCTTCCAGATTTTTAAACTTCTAGTCTTTTTTATTACCTCTTCAAGGAGGAGGGAGGAGACGCTGTATGATTATCAGAGACAAAAAAAGAAACCGAAGAAAGAGACCGGCTGGAAATTTGTAGCTGGTTGAAATGATGACATTGTTAGTGGAGATTCTATCATATTTCTTTCATGTTGTTTCTCCATAATGTTTCTCACTGTGCCCATACAGTACAAAGCTCTTAATTGCAATGTGCATAAAAGAACACTAGGAAGATTTTAAATAAACTTTTTAGGACTGCTTATAATATTATGGAGTCATAAAAGGGAATAGTTAGATTTTTGAATGAGAGGGAGCAAAATAAAGCGATGGGAAAAAAATCTTTCATTCATATAGAATTTTAATAAGCTGGGGGATTTCTTCTTTCTCTAAAAGCATTCAGAGTGTTTTGTTTGTTACACTTAGCCGTCTTACTGATACTCAGCGTCTTTGCAAGCCAACTTCTGTAATTCTTTGCAAAGAAAAGAAAACTTCTGGGATTTAAGCTTGAAAGGCGAAATGAGACAACTCTGAAGTTCTGGCTTGGTTAGAGTCTACTGTTTGCAAATTTAATCAAGGTCTTCCACAGGCATCAGCTTGACATTAAATTTAAGTGCCCATTAAAGTGAGAGTTTGACAGCAGCTCTGAATGTGAAGTTCAGTCTGAGGACATCTTTACAGCTGGAAGGGAAAAAAGTGTTGAGAAGCCTCAAACCACCGTGGTAATTAGATCCATTTGTTAACTTCTTTCCCAATGTTGGCAAAGGGAGGGAGAGAGGGGGCTGATGGAGAGGTGGGAGGGGCTGGAACTGGAAAGACAGTGTTCCCTCTAGAAACTGGGCAATCCAAGCATCCCCTCTGACGAATGAGTAAGATGGGGGGATTGTTTCAAGAGCTTCATTTGGTTTTTCTCCCTTTCAACACAGAACTGCAGGGCGTGAGGGTTTCCTTTTGAACAGGTGTCAGGCCCTTTGGAAGACGCGCAACATTACTTGGGAGAGGGTCTCCCCAACACATTGTTGGCTCAAAGAGTTAGTGTTTCTTACAAGGGTATCCCATTTATGTTCAAGTAATGACTTATTTACCCAAAGCAGCTGGCCTTCTTCTCAGCCCTGAGTTCCTGACGAGTAGCTACTGCCCCAATCGAAGGCTCTTCGCCATAATTGGCACTGTAGGCAATTAGCTTTGTGACTCTATGGAAATCTTGTCACCTGCAGGAAATTACCTTCCCATTTCATCTGACCTTCCTGCCAAAAGGGATGCTATTTCCTGTTACTGGATTTGCCTTGTATCTCATAAGCCCTTTTTGGTCATTGCTTTATGACATTTTATTTTCTCCAAGAATTATCACTGTAGAACCTTATTGGAAGCTGAAGAATATGTCTGTATATAAAGCTTCTGTATTTCCCCTGAGCTTTCAATTGCACTGCTGTTTTTGAACATTGATGACAAGGTAGTGAAACAGCACTGCTAATAAATGCATGACGGATTTTTCAATTCAGCTCTGCGTTTCTAGGTATTCATTCACTGTAACAGAACTATGAGACTCTTTAAGGGTTTTTGGGTTTGGTTTGTTTTAGTTTTGCACTGAATGCACAGAGAATAAATTCAGCAAATGATGCATTTAAGACAGGGTAACAGGAAAACAAAACATCTCATGCAAATTTTCCTGATCCCCCCACTCTACCTTTTTTTCAATTTTGGCTTCCACCTTCCACTTGGGTCACAGAGGATATCAAGATCTTTTTTACTCATTTAAAAGGATATAGTGCTACTTGCTTCTCTTTTATCTTCCCTTTCATCGCAGAGAATTAGAATGGTGATTTGTTTAATTTTTAAATAGGCTCCATGAACGGCATGGAGCCCAGTTTGGGGCTTGAACTCATGACCCTGAGATCAAGACCTGAGCAGATATCAAGAATCGGATGCTTAGCCACCTGAGCCACCTAGGCACCCCTAGAATGGTGTTTCAATAATCCTCTACCACCCTAAATGTTCTTGGTTCTCCCTAAATTTCCCGCCTCATGCTCTTTGCATTCAGTGGGTCTCCCTAGATGATCTCATCCATTCCCATCTATATGCTAATTGTTCTGAGATCTGCGTCTTAGACTGAGATCTCTCCTTTGAGCACAGACCCATCCATCCAACTACCTCTTGGGCCTCTCCATTAGGAGTCCCACAAGTATCTCTAATGTGTCCAAAATCAAATCTATTCTTCTTTCCCCAAGTTTGTCTTTGGGGAACTCTGAAGTCAACCTTGATTATTGTCTCCCTCACTTTCTCCGTACACCCAAGGCCAGTTGATTTTGTTTTAACACCAGCATGTCTAAACCAGTGGGTCTCAACTGGGGGTCGTTTTGACCACAGGAGACATCTGGTAATGTCTGGAGACACATTTGGTTGTCACAACCAGAGAGGAGTCTAAACAGCCTATATGCACGGGACGGCCTCTCACAACAAGTATCTGGCTCAAAATGTTGGTAGTGCCAAGGCTGAGAAATCCAAAGCAGTTTCTTCTGCTCCATTCCCACTTGTACTGCGTTGGATTACTCTCTCATCACTTCTAACTTCTACTACCACAGTGATCTTTTAACTTACTCTCTAGTCTCCATCTGCCTCCCCTGCATCTAATCCCACAAGTCTCCTTAAACACGGCTCCCCCTTACCTCCACGACGACGTGCAGCTGCCCGTGGTCAGGTGTCCGATGTCCTCTCTGCCCCGACCGCTGCCTGCCTCTCCAGACCCATCTATTACCATTCACTCTCGATTCCATGATCCAGCCTTGTGATTTAGCCATTCCAAACATGCTTGCCCTGCACATTCACTATGCTCTCTCATCTCTGGCTTCCTTGTTTCTCTTCCTGCTGGGAACACCCTTCTATTCCTTGCCCTGCTAACTCCCATTTCTCCTCTAAGGCTCAGATTGGGTACACATTCTTTGAGCCTTCTCTAGTGAACCAATATGTGGAGTTATTCTTAGAAAATATACGGTAAGCCCTAAGGGGTGATTGAAGAAGCAGCTAAAATAGCAGCAGCGTTCCTGTTCTAGGGCTCTTGAGCGGGATCCCATGATCCCCAGGGGCAGAGTGTAAGTTAGGAGCTCTGAAAGAATGTAACTCCCGGTCTCCCGTTTCTGCACCTGGTGATTGCTCGCCCAAACATCCCTTGTCCCATGATTGCCTCCCTGTGTGCCTATGTCTAGGGGAGAATGCAGGCCTGCTTTATGGCCTCAAGATATTTGCCATCCCTTTGCACACCTTTGCCCCACTCTGAGGCATCTGTCCTTGCTTTTCTGATAAAAAGGAATATAAAAGCTATGTGCAGAATTCAGTTGCAGGGGCTTTCCCTTGCAGAGGCAGCCCTGTAGGACCACTCAGATTGGAGTCGGAGAACTTTAGTTCAGTGCACAATGACACCAATACAGGTCGATTGCTCCCTTTTAGGCCATCTGCTATATTTCCATCGTAGTACTTCTTGTATTAATAATCATCCATTTACTTATGTTCCCCTTCATTGGGCTATAAAGTTTTTGAGGGCAGGAACTATGTCATTTTCATATTTGAATCCTTAATAATTATCATTGTTTCTAGTTCTTAGAATGGTGCATGACAATCCTGGGCACTCAGTAAATGTGTGTAGAGGGAATGAGTGGTTATTTATTTATACCACAACAATCTCAAGTTCAATGTTTCTAAAACCTACACATAAACAGGTAGAATGGACACAGGGCTCCAGATAAACCTTGGGCAACTTCCTTAATTTTCATGTGTTTAATTTGCTTCACCTATGAAATGGGGATAATAATTGCATCCACTCGAATGGCTATTCTATTAGAAGAGAAAATTCTGTTAGAATAGTGCTATTTTGGGATGCCTGTGTGGCTGAGTCAGTTAAGCCTCTGCCCTCAGCTCAGGTCATGATCCCAGGTTCTGGGATCCAGTCCCGAATCTGGCTCCTTGCTCAGTGGGGAGCCTGCTTCTCCTTTGCCTGCCACTCCCCCTGCTTGTACTCTCTCTCTCTCTCTTTCTGTCTCTGTCTCTCTGACAAATAAATAAATAAATAAATAAATAAATAAATAAATAAATAAATAAATAAATATCTTTGGGAAAAAAAAGTAGTGCTGTTTTACCTATAGCAATAAGAACATTGCCTGGTTTATTTAACACTTAGTAAATGTCAGATGTTACTATTTGATAATCAATCCTTCCAATAAACGTTATACATGGGTCTTCCCTCTTTGAGGGGAATCCATTCTGGAAAATGCTGCTTACCTAAAATGATCCTGTTAAGTGCACTATACTGTAGTAGGTAAGGGGGGAAAAAAATCAAAGTTTTAGTAAAAGGAATTAACGTCAGTGGATTCACTTTGCTTCATCTTCGTGTTCAGGCAGGGTAGACAGAGAATCAAAAACTGACACTGTGAAAAACAACAAAAACCTATGAAACTGTAGGATCCCTATATATGGCATATACTGTCATAGAAAAAGTTGCTGAAATGGTGTCACAGAGTACTGCTTGTCCTTTTAAAGTGCAGAACTGAGGTAATCTGACTTTAGTATATAGAAAGCATCGTAAATATTCTCTCTTAGGGTTGTAATATTTCAGGGGCCCACATGAGATTCCCAATGACAACAATGCCTGTATACTACAATCTCCATGCGCTTCAAAAGTACTTTCATGCATATCAAATCAGGTGCTACCATGGAACCTCTGGGAGTGGATATGAATAGTAATCATCTGCATTTTCCCTAAAGAAGAAGATGACACATGGAGAGGGTAAGTCCCCCTGAGCTGGGTCACAAACTCCCTGATGAAATCAGGCACTGTGATTCTCTGGCCTGTGCACTTTCTTCATCACCGGTTTTCACCAAGGGCCTCAGGACCAGCCTCCATAGCTTAGCTGAGCAGCCCAAACTGCAGGCCCCAACTAGATCAACACTTTGCTGTTGTCTTTGGCAAGTTATCTAACCCTCTTGCTTCAATTTCCTCCTCTATAAAATTAGGATAACAATATTAACTACATCCTAGTTAATAGGTGTGAGATTAAATGAGAATTTGTTGTCAAAATGCTTTGTACATGGTCTGACACATGGCAACCTCTAAGTAATTGCTAGCTATTATTTCCATTCTCTTAAACTTTTTTTTTTTTTTTTTTTACAGATTTTATCTATTTGACAGAGAGAAACATCAAGAGAGGGAACGGTAGTGGGAGAAGCAGGCTTCCCGCCGAGCAGAGAGCCCGATGCGGGGCTCGATCCCAGGACTCTGGGATCATGACCTGAGCCGAAGGCAGACGCTTAACAACTGAGCCACCCAGGCGCCCCTCTCTTAAACTTTTTTGAAACTTCAAAAATAGAATATTTCTTTCATTAAAAAATAAGAATTATATTTTAACTGTAATCTACAGAATAACAATTCCAGCACCCTTAACTCTTCAGACTACAGCAAACTACAGACTCTCAAAATCATGAGGAGTTTCTACAACTAGGATTTTTCCTAACCGTGTCTTCCTTGGAATCATGTAATAATCTAGAAAAAGTAGAGCCAGAATTGGCACACAAAATCATGGGCAACTTTATATGCCTTGTGTTGTCATCACTTCTCAAGAATAGTTAACATATCCTCTCATGTCTTAGTCAAAGGATTGCACTTTTAATTCCCTTGTCTAAACAAGGACATCTTCCCTCATTTCAATTCAAGCCCCCTCCTTAAACCATAACAACCTATCTTCCATAAGAAGTAATCTGGGCTGTTAGTCAGAAATCAAAGAGAGAAGCTCTGGATTTTTCTCTTGATGTCCTGTCCAGGCCACTGTGCTATATGGCAGATGTCCCTGTCAGTAGGTTCCCGTAGAAGCTAGATGCTTTGGGGCACACCCAACTTCTTGGTACTAAGCTTACCACTTAAGTCCATATACGACTGGATCTGTACATTAAAATAAGATAAACACCAGAGTTACACATATCTTCTATCCATACTGAAACTGAAGGCTGTAAAAAGCACCAAGGCAGAATGGCATACATACTGCCTCTGGGTTACCTTATCTTTACATTAGGAAAAACAGCCTATTTTGTGAAGGTGTTATTCATTGTATAGGAAGACAAAATTAATGAGAAAGGCTATCTGCAGATTCCTGCCACTTACACTGGGAAAATACAACCCACCACTAATACATTTTTATGTTTCCTTCTTTTAAGCCTACCTAACAGCAGGGACTTTAGAGGTGTCCTAATTAAATCTCTGACCCTATATAGTACATATTTTCTGATTTTGCCCTGATAACCTCTTTTGCAAATATGCAACTCTGTTATTATAGTGCAAAAGCAAATATAGACAATACATGCACAAATGGGTATGGCTAGATTGGTCTAAAATGGGCCAGATTTGACATATGAGGCATGGGTTAGCAACACTTTATATAGATGAAAGGGGCAAATTTTGCCCCTTTGAAAAATGAAAACTACAATAACCGACTCAAAAAGAAATAGACCACCTGAATAGGCCTTTATAAATATAAAATTTGTAATTTGAAAATTTCCCACAAAAACCTAGACCCAATGGCTTCACTGGTACATTCTAAATAGTACATATTGAATTATATTGAAAAAAATAATACCGGGTGCCTGGGTGGCTCAGTGGGTTAAAGCCTCTGCCTTCAGCTCAGGTCATGATCTCAGGTCCTGGGATCGAGTCCCACATCAGGTTCTCTGCTTGGCAGGGAGCCTGCTTCCTCTCTCTCTCTGCCTGCCCCTTTGCCTACTTGTGATCTCTCTCTCTAATAAATAAAATCTTTAAAAAAAAAAATAATACCAATCCTACAGAATTTTTTCTTCAAAAACAAATGTAGAACAGAACACATACATATAAAAAAAACTCTCAGTAAACAAGCAATAGAAGGGAACTTCCTTAACTGGATAAAAGGCAACTATGAAAATCTTAGAGGTAATATCATACTTAACTGTGAAAGATTGAATTGCTTTTTTTTTTTTTTTTTAAACATCTGGAACAAGACAAGGGCATCCATTCTCACCATTTCTCTTTTAGCATTATACTGGGGGTCTTAGCTAATGCAGTAAGGCAAGAAAACAAATGAAGTATATAATTTGGAAAAGAAGAAAGAAAAGTCTTTGTTTACACTGAGATGACTGTGTATATAGAAAATTTTATGAACTCTTCAGAAATGTTACTGAAATAAATAAGTGACTTTAGTAGGGTCAAGAGATACAAGTCAATATACTAAAACAACTTATAGGTCTACATACTAGCAACAAACAATTAGAAAAGGAAAATTTAGGGGTTCTGTTTCAATATGACAATGTAGAAAGATACTGAACCTATCTCCTCCTGTGGACACACAAAATCTATAGCTACCTAGGAAACGATTTTCTCTGAGCTACCCACAACCCCTCACACACACACAAAAAAAACCACCCCAAAAAACCCAACTAGCTGAGCAACTCCCGCACCTCAGATAGTGAGATTTTTCTCATTTCTCATCTCAACCCACATTGCAGCAGGTGGGAGAGGATGAGACACAATCTTGCCATAGATTCCCACCCCCAGTATAGCAACCCACAATAGGAGGAAACTCAAAGCCCCAAGCTTCAATCTGAAGAGCAAAGGACTTGGAGCCCATATCACACACCCATACTCTTAAGACCTGTACCCTTAAAATAAGGGTTCCTAAAAATAATATAACTAACCCAGTTAAAATACTAGTTTATAACTCATATTAAAAGGTAGAAGAGAATCAACCCATCTTATCAATTAAATATATATTTGCTCAATTTAGAATGAAATCATGGTGCCAGGAATAAAACTGATACTTTCAATCTGTCTGGATTTGATTCAAAAGAGACTAGGAAAGTTCACTTAAAACTCTTTATAGGATGGGGCACCTGGGTGGCTCAGTTGTTAAGCATCCGCCTTCGGCTCAGGTCATGATCCCAGAGTCCTGGAATCGAGCCCCGCATCGGGCTCCCTGCTCGGCTGGGGGCCTGCTTCTCCCGCTACCATCCCCTCCGCTCGTGTTCCCTCTCTTGCTGTGTTTCTGTCAAGTAAATAAAATCTTAAAAAAAAAAAAAAAAAAAAACCTCTTTATAGGAATAGGGTTTCCCTACAGAACTACTTGCATCTTGAATTCTTTTATTTCTATAAAGGAGCAGCCCCACTACAAGTGAGTGAGATAAACATTTAAATGTGGGTGAATATCTGGGAACCAATGACCCAACATTTCGGGATTAAAATGTTTTAATCATGAGGGAAGACATTTGGGAGAGATGAGGCTTTCATCTAGTTTTGAAAACCAACACGGCTTGTATCCACAAGGCGCACAAAACTACAGTGAGTTGAGAACGGTTCTTAAAGAGCTTGCACGTGCAGGTTTACCTGCCCCAGGGCCTAGTGCCGATGCAGCCAACTGAAAAGCACCCAGACTTTCTATAAAAGGGTCTTATTTTCTTAGCTTAAATGATCAGCCTAAGTGGCAGGCATCTAATTTAACACATATCTAGGGACCTGCTGAAATACTCTGGAGACAAAGGCTGCCAGGTATCGTCTTGGCACTCTCCCTCTGCCTTGCTTCAGCTCACCAGTATCTCCTAGAAAGAAGCTCATATGCATATCTGGTGCCCCATGTTTGTGGCTCCACCCAGAGGACCTTCTAGAGTACCTGGGTCTAGTGCCCAGCAGGGCTTCTGCTCAGGGGTTGCACAGGACCGTAATAAACGATGAAAAAGTTCTTAACTGGCCACCACTCTCACGGCTCAGCTAGAAGCAAATGAGTGACTCAGACATTCTGTGAAAGAAGCCTGTTAGCGCTTCATGCTGTGGTCTGAGGGAGCAAAGCTTTAGAATGCATTCCAAGGTAAGTTCTTCTCAACTTAAAAGAGACTTATAAAATAAGTTGTTTTATAGACATCTCGTAACCACAGAGCAAAAAGACATAGTAAATATACAAAAAATGAAGAGAAAGGAGCCTAAGCATATAGTTACATAAAATTATCAAATCATTAAGGAATTGGGAGCGAGAGAAGAAGAAAGGAACAGAGGAATTACAAACAGCTAGAAAAAGTGAACAAAATGGTAATGAGTACAAACCTACCAACAATACTTCAATGTAAATGGGCTAAATTCTATAATCAAAAGATATAGAGTGGAAAAAAAAAGAGTGGCTGAATGGTTAAGAAAAAAACAAAGATACATCTATATGCTGCTTATAAGAGACTCACTTCAGATTTAAGGCTAAACACAGATAAAAAATAAAGGGATGGAAAAAGATATTCCATGCATTTAAAACCAAAAGAAAACTGGGGTAGCTATATCTATATTAGACAAATTAGATTTTAACCCAAAGACTATAATAAGAGACAAAGAGGTACATTACATAAGGATAAAGAGGTCAACCCA
>JAQQSY010006054.1:0-11275 GCA_028646535.1 Procyon lotor | reverse complement strand
CAGGGTCCTGGGATCGAGCCCCGCATGGGCTCTCTGCGCAGCAGGGAGCCTGCTTCTCCCGCTACCATTCCCTCTGCTTGTGTTCCCTCTCTCGCTGTGTTTCTCTCTGTCAAATAAATAAAATCTTTAAAAAAAAAAAAAAAGAAAGAAACAACAACAGCCAACCAAACAAAAACACAACAGAACAAATAAATAAACAGCCTAACACCATGCCTCAAAAACTAAGAAAAAAAAGAACTCAAAGTTAGCAAAAGGAAAGATATAATAAAGACTAGAGCAAAAATAAATGAAATAGAAAACAGAAAAAATAGAAAAGATTAAGAAAACTAACCTTTGGTTCTTTGAAAAGATAAATAAAATTAAAAAAAAAAAACTTTTAGCTAGATTAAGCAAGGAAAAAAGAGAGAGGATCCAAATTAACAAAACAATAAACGAAAGAGGAGATATTACAACTAATTGCACAGAAACCCAAAGTATCATAAAAAGTAACTAAAAATATATTCTTTAGCATAATCACCTACAGTTCCATCCATGTTGATGCAAATGGTGCATATTCATCCATTCTGAAGGCTGAGTAATATTCTATGTTATATATGAACCACATCTTCCTTATTCATTCATCTGTTGAAGGACATAGCTCCTTCCACAGATTGGCTATTGTGGACATCACTGTTATGAATATTGGGGAACATGTACCCCCTCTTTTCACCAGATCTGTACCTTCAGGGTAAATATTTAATAGTGTAATTGCTGGGTCGTAGGGTAGTGCTACTTTTAACCTGTTGGAGAAACTCCATCCTGTTTTCCAGAGTGGCTGTACCAGCTTACATCCACACCAACACTGTAAGAGAGCTCCCCTTTCTCCACATCTTCACCAAATTTTGTTGTTTCCTGTCTTGTTATTTTTTTGCGATTCTAACTGATGTAAGGTGGTATCTCAATGTGGTTTTGATTTGTAGTTACCTGATAGCTAGTGACGTTGAACATTTTTTCATGTGTCTGTTAGACACTTATATATCTTCTTTGGAGAAGTGTCATTTTGTGTCTTCTCCTCATTTCTTAACTGGATTATTTGTTTTTTGGGTGCTGACTTTGATAAGTTGTTTGTAGATCTTGGATATCAGCCCTCTATCTGTAGTATCATTTGTGAACACCTTCGCCCATTCACCCTTTTAGTTTTGTTGACTGTTTCCCTTGCTGTGCAAAAGCTTTTTATCTTGATGAAGTCCCAAAAGTTCATTTTTGCTTTTGTTTCCCTTGACCTTAGAAATGTGTCTTAAAAGAATTTGCTATGGCCAAAGTCAAAGAGGTTACTGCTTATGTTCTTCCCTAGGATTTTGATTAATACCTGTCTTACATTGAGGTCTTTTATCCATTTTGACTTTATCTTTGTGGATGGTGTATGAGAATGGCCCAGTTTCATTCTTCTGCATGTGGCTGTCCAATTTTCCCAGAACCATTTATTGAAGAGACTGTCTTTTTTCCATTGGATATTCTTTCCTGCTTTGTTGAATATTCATTGACTGTAGAGTTCAGGGTCTATTTCTGGTCTCTTTATTCTGTTATATTTATTTATATATCTGTTTTGTGCCAATACCATGCTGTCTTGGTGATCTCAGATTGGTAATAGACCTTGCAGTCAGGCATTGTGATGCTCGCAAATTTGGTTTCCTTTTTCAACATTACTTTGGTGATTCAGGGTCTTTTCTAGTTCCATACAAATTTTAGGATTCTTTGTTCTACCTCTGTGAGAAATGTCAATGGTATTTTAATAGAGATTGCATCAAATGTGTAGATTGCTCTGGGAAGAATAGATATTTTTCCCCCAAAACTGCTTATTTTATTTTTTCAGTGTTACAAGATTTTTGTTCATGCACCACACCCAGTGCTCCATGCAATACGTGCCCTCCTCAATACCCACCACCAGGCGTGCCCAACCCCCCACCCCCACCCCTCCTAAACCCTCAGTTTGTTGCTCAGAGCCCACAGTCTCTCATGGTTATTTTAACAATGTTTATTCTTCCAATCCATGAGCATGGACTGTTTTCCACCTCTTTGCGTCTTCCTCCATTTATTTCATAAGTGTTCTGTACTTTCTAGAATACAGATCTTTTTACACTTTGGTTAGATTTATTCCTAGGTACCTTATGGTATTTGGTGCTACTGTAAATGGAATAAATTATTTAATTTTTCTTTCTTCAGTTACATTGTTAGTGTATAGGAATGCAATTGATTTCTGTGCATTGATTTTTATATCCTGCCGTGTTGCTGAAATGCTATATGAGTTCTAGCAATTTCGTGGGGGGGGGGATCTTTTGTGTTTTCCCCATAAAGTATCATGTAATCAATGAAGAGAAATAATTTGACTTCTTCTTTGCCAATTTGAATGCCTTTTATTTCTTTTTGTTGTCTGATTTCTGAGGGTAGGACTTTTAGTACTATGTTGGACATGAAAGGTGAGAGTGGGCATCCCTGTCATGTTCCTGACTTTAAAGGAAAAGCTTTCAGTTTTTCCCCACTGAGAATGATATTTGCTGTGGGTTTTTCATAGATATCTTTTATGATATTGAAGTATGCTCCCTCTATGCTTATACACTGAAAGGTTTTCCTCAGGAAAGAATGCTCTATTTTGTCAAACGCATTTTCTGCATCAGTTGAGAGGATCATATTGTTCTTGTCTTATTTAAAGTAATGCTCTTTACCATGTTGATTGATTTCTGAATGTTGAACCACCGTTTCAGCCCAGGAATAAATCCCACCTGTTCTGGTGAATAATCCTTTTAATGCACTATTGGATCCTATTGACTAGGAATTTGTTGAGTATTTTGGCATCCATGTTCATCATGTTCTGTAATTCTCCTTTATGATGGTGTCTTTGGTTTTGGAATCAGGGTTAATGCTAGTTTCATAGAATGAGTTTGGAAGCTTTCCTTCCATTTCTATTGTTTGAAACATCTTCAGTAGAATAGGTATTATTTCTTCTTTAAATGTTTAATAGAAATATCCTAGGAAGTCATCTGGCCCTGGACTCGTTTTTTGAGAGTTTTTTTGATTAGTGCTTAAATTTTCTTTCTGGTTATTGGCCTGTTCGGATTGTCTATTACTTCCGTTTCAGTCTTGGTAGTTTATAAGTTTCCAGGAATATGTCCACTTCTAGATTGCTTAATTTGTTGGCCTATAGTTGCTGATAATAATTTCTAATAATTGTTTCTATTTCCTTGATGTTTGTTGTGATCTCTCCCTTTTCATTCATGACTTTATTAGTTTGGGTTCTTTCCTTTTTCTTTCAGATAAATCTGGCCAGAGATTTATCAATCTTATTAATTCTCTCAAAGAACCAGCTTCTAGGGTTTTTTTTTTTAATCTGTTCTACTGTTTTTCTGGTTTGTGTGTCATTGATTTCTACTCTAATCTTTATTATTTCTCTTCTGTTTAGTTTATGCCTTGTTTGCTGTTATTTCTCCAGGTCCTTTAGGTGTAAGTTTAGCTTATGCATCTGGGATTTTTTTTTTTTAAGTTTTGTTTTGGTTTTTCGTTTTTTTTGTTTTTGTTTTTTTTTTTTAACGTTCTGAGAGAGGCTTAGATGGCTATGTATTTCCCTCTTACTGCCTTTTCAGTATCCCATGGGTTTTAGACCAATGTGTTTTCATTCTCATTAATTTCAATGAATTGTGTAAGTTCTTCTTTAATTTCATCATTAACCCAATCATTGTCTAGTGGATGCTTTTTAACCTTCAAGTATTTGACTTCCTTCCAAACTTCTTCTTGTTGTTGAGTTCCATTTTAATAGCATTGTGGTCTGAAAATATGCAGGAGATAATCTCAATCTTTTGGTATCAGTTGAGACCTGATTTGTGACCCAGTAATAGACTCAGTCTATTCTGGAGAAAGTTCCATGTGCATTCAAGAAGAATGAGTATTCTGTTGTTTTAGGGTGGAAAGTTCTGTATATATCTAGGAAGTCCTTCTGATCCAGTGTGTCATTCAAAGCTCTTTTCTCTTTGTTGATCTTCTGCTTAGATGATCTGTCCATTGCTGTGAATGGAGTGTTGAGGTCTCCCACTATCAATTTATTATTATCAATAGGTTTAATTTGGTTATTAATTAGTTTATATAACTGGCTGTCATAGATATTTACAATTTTTAGATCTTCTTGTTGTATAGTCTCTTTAAGTATGATATAGCTTCCCTCTACATCTCTTACTACAGTTTTGGTTTAAAATCTAATTTGTCAGATATGAGGATTGCTAACCTAGCTCTCTTTTGAAGTCCATTATCATGGTAAATTGTTCTCCATCCCCTCACTTTCAATCTGGAAGTGTCTTCAGGTTCAAAACTAGTCTCTTCTAGACAACGTATGGATGGGTCCCGCTTTTTTATCCAATCTGGAAGCCTTGTGTCTTTTCATGGGATCATTCAGCCCATTTGCATTCAGAGTAACTATTGAAAGATATGAATTTAGTGCCATTGTATTGCCTGTAAAGTCCCTGTTTCTGTAGATTTTCCATTTCACTCTGTATTATGTGACTCTTGGGGTTTCTTTTAACTTACAGAATTCCCCTTAATATCTCTTGCAGGGCTTGCTTGGTGGTTGCATATTCTTTCTGTTTCTGCCTGTTCTGAAAGTTATTTATCTCTCCATCCATTCTGACTGACAGGCTTTCTAGGTAAGGTATTCCCAGCTGCATGTTCTTCTCATTTAGTATGCTGAATATTTCTTGCCAACCCTTTCTGGCTTGCCAGGTTTCTGAGGACAGGTCTGATGTTATTCTAGTGTTCCTCCCTCCATATGTAAGAAATCTCTTCCCCCCTAGCTACTCTCAGAAAAGCTCCTTTGGCTCTAACATTTGCAGGCTTCACTATATGTCAGGATATTGATCTATTTTTATTGATTTTTGAGGGGTCCTCACTGCATCTTGGACACGGATGCTTGTTTCCTTCCCCAGATTAGGGAATTTCTCAGGTATGATTTGCTCAAATATACCTTCTAGCCTTCTCTCTCTCCACCCCTTGGGGATTCTGATAATTCTGACATTGGGTCATTCCATGGAATCATTGATCTCTCTAAATCAGTTTTCATGGGCTACTAGCTACCTACCCTTATTTTTCTCAGCTTCCTTCCTTTCTATCAGCTTATCTTCCTGATCACTGATTCACTCTTCTGCCTCATTTACCCCAGATATTAGACTAATTTACACTGCATCTCATTCATAGCATTTTTAAGTTAGACCTGATTTCTTCTCTTAGAGATTCTATATTGTCACTATTGCTTTCTTCAAGCCTCGCTATTGACTTTAAGATTGCTATCCTAAAGTCTATCTCTAACATCTTGTTTATATCCATATCCATTACTTCCATGGCAGAGGACATTGTTCAAGTTCTTTTCTTTGTTGGGAGTTCCTCCTCCTAGTCATTCTGTCGAGTGACGGTTTTGTGAATGAACAGAGTCCAAAATATCAATGACTACCCAAGTCAGATACACCCTAGCAAAATCTGGAGTGGTCAGATGCCACCACAGAAAAAACAAAGTCAAAATGAAACAAGAATAAAACTTGAAAAATTGAAAAAAATATTTTTTAAAGGCGGGTAAGAGGAAGGGAAGCTATAATCTCTCAGTGTGCACAAAGCAGCATGTTTCAGTTGTTCCTGGGCATATTTTGGTCTGTGTATTAGAGGACACTATGTGCCAAAATTACAAGGAAAGTAAAACTTGTATATATAAAAAGGTAAAACTGAATAGAGTGGAAAAAAAGCTAAAATAAAGCATATACCTATAAAAATTGGTATATAAAAATACAAGCTAAAAATTGATTGCAAAAAACAAGCATATATAATAGACATCTAGTTGAAATGCAGAGAAAGTAAAAAGCAAAATACAACAGAGAAAAAGCATTAGAAAAGAGAAAAAGGAAAAGGAAAATTATATCTGAAAAATAAACAAGTAGTGAGGCCATACCTGGCCTCACAATATTCCCTTGGCATTGGGATCTTACAGTTTTATAGGAATCATAGGATTTTCATCTACCTGCTCTTCCAGCCTGTTTTCTGGTGGAGGGTCCTGCCACACTGTTTCTCAGGTAACCCTACCTGTGTGGAATTGCCTCACCCCATGTCAGGAGGATGGGCTCAGTGGAAACCAGTCTTCTGTGTGTCTTTTGTACCCTAGGGGCTTTTTTTCACTTCTTCAGAAGATCAGAGCAAAAACAACCACATCCAAACCTCTGGCCAGAGCAGAAAAATCTCAGTCTTTCCTCTTTGATAGACCTTCCAAGAGAAGTAATCTCCACTTCTATTTGCGCTGCTGAAAACCACTGCTTCCCATGGTGCACACCCACAGTAACTCTCTCAGAAGCAGTCTCAGCCTCCAAGGAGTGTCTCTTGCCCTTTGTGATTCTAAAACCGCAAGCAGCTGCTGCTTACCTACACATCTGAGACTCTGGAATCCGGTTTGGGTTCTGTTGTAAAGCCCTTTCCCAGCCACTACTGTTCTGTGCATTTTTGCCTGGCTGCAGGCACATGTTCCAGATTCTTTCAGGGTATTCAAATAAAGAGTGGCTATCTACCTGCCCAGCTCTTGGTTTATGGTGAACCGAGCTGAGAGTCCCTTCCTGGGCTTGCTGACTAAAACCTGCTTCCTGGCTCCACTGCTCTCTCAACCATTTCAGGAATCCCCTTTTACTCTGTGGTCCCTTGTAACCTGAGACCACAATGCCCTATCTAGAATTTCAATTCCAGAGTCTCCTGCAGAGAGGGATGTCTCTTAGTAGAGCAAAATTTTAAGGGTTTAAATTCTGTGCTCTGGTGTTACATCACTTTCCAGGAGCCAGCTTATGGATGCTCCCCTCCCGCATCTGTTTATCTTCCAATATCTCCCCACACAATCATGACTCTGCATGTCCTACCTTACAAAAAACTGTTGTTTTTCTACTTGTAGAGATCCAGATATATATTCTTACATCTTGGGTTGATTTCATCGGTGTTAAAAATGGTTTGATAGCTACCCACCTAAATTCAGGGGACCAATTGAAATGGGGTCCCCTACTCCTCCACCATTTTCCCTCCTCCTCACGATCAAAGTATTTTCTTTTAAAGTTACTGAGCTAGATAAGGAGTTCAGAAGTGCTTCATGAACTTGGAAATAAGATTATCTCTTAGAAATAAGAGTAGTAGAATATGCAATGATTAAAATTAACCATTGGCAGAAGGTTGTTATAATTTACCTTTCAGGAAAGTGTGTAAATGTGGTTATTAGGAGATAGTGTGTCTCCTACAATCAAGGTAACTGGCTTGTTTCCTGAGGAATAAAATATAACTAAAGCTGAAATTTAATCTGTGCTCTTTTACTCTAAAAAAAGACTGTATTATCATAGCTGGAGGTGGTTTGCCAAAATTTTACACAAAAGAGGGAAACAAGAGTAAGCATTTTGCCTTGTTTTTAATTTTTTTTCAGTTTTACTGAGATATAATTGACATACAGCACTATATGTTTAAGATGTACAACATAATGACTTGATTTACATATATTGTAAAATGATTACCACAATAAGTTTAGTTAACATCTATCACCTCATAGTGTTTCAAAAATATATAAATACTTTTTTTCTAGTGATGATAACTTTTAGGATTTACTGTATTAATAAGTTTTTTATTTAGTATGATACAATGGGGAGAGACACTGCATCTAGTGGACATGAGATTTCTGTCTCAGGACATGTCTCCTTTACTGTAGACTGATAATAAATCATTAGTCTACCCTGTGATCTAGATTTCATACCTTTCTATGCTTGCCATATTTGGATTTCTTGTTAAGTAGTCCCATGACTACCTAATTCTGTTCACCAAGCACTTTTGTGTTATATACATTTTCTTTTACCATTAGAATGAGGTATCTTCTATTGTAACTTTTAAAATTGCCATTTTTGTATATACCTACATGTCTTCTGAAAATAGTAAATATGACAATCTCTAGTAAGAGGTTGTCACCTCTGTACATAGGGACAAAAAGGAGTGTCTGGGCCCATATATTTTGTATGGTAAGCTACACTACTATAACAAACTCTAATAGCTCAAACTCAATACAGATTTATTTTTTGCTAATGTAATAGTTCAAACTGGGTGTTTCTTATGGGCAGGATACTCTCCTCTAGGTAGTGATTTAAAAAAAAAAGACTTTATTTATTTGAGAGAGAAGAGAGAGTGCACAAGCAGAGGGAGTTGCAGAGGGAGCAGGAGAGAGAGAATTTTAAGCAGGCTTCACACAAAGCACGGAGCCCAACATGCAGCTCAATCTCATAGCCCTGAGATTATGATCTGAGCTAAAAACAAGAGTCAGATGTTTACAAGTGACTGAGCTACCCAGGCACCTCCAGGTACTAATTTATAAACTCCTCCCATCATTTGAATACACCATCCTCTAGAGCCTTATTGTCATACACATTTAGTTGAAAGAAGAGAAAATTTTGGCGAGGTTGTACTCACTACTTATAGACCTTGCACAAATCAGAAAATGGTACAACTTCTACTCATATACCATTAACTAAAAATCCAACCACATAGACACATATAATTACAAAGGAATCTGAGACACTTAGCCTAACTGTGTATCCAGAAGACAAGTAAGTGGTTTTGGTAATCGGCTGGTAGTTTCTGCCAAATCCTATAAAGTTGAGGACAACTTTAAACCTTAAAGATAGCGCCAAAGAACTCCAGTTCAGGTGGCCAGAAAGACACACTATTATATATATCTTTAATCTCTAGCTACATTACCAAAAAAAGGAATTTATTACCTAGTGGTAATAACTTGAAATTAAGGTCAAAGTGCTAAAAGAAATGTAATCTGACATTGAGCATTGCGATAATTACCAGCCCCTCAATAGTAATTAGTGCATCATAGTAAGTTGCTAAACACAACTGGAGGGAGGATGTCACTTATTTCTCAAGTCTTAAGATTCATTGTGAAAGTGAGAAAATAATGGAAACTCATAGAAATATGAGAAAAGATTAAAATCCTTAGGCTATTTTGAACCAATTATCCTACATAGATTCTTTACATTGCTGATGTCCTAAATTCTTTGTCAGCCTATTTTTTCTAATAGTTTTCCAATTCAGAGAATGAAAAACTGATGAAATATGGAATGAACTACTGCATGGAAGAAAAATACGTTTGTTATAGCCTGAATAGTGACTATCAATTTGTCATCTATTTTATTCCTATGCTTACTTGTCTCTCCAGCTAGCATTTCAGTTTTGTGTTATTTTCATGTGGTTCTGATGAAATATAAAATCTATTATTGACATTAATTTAACTTGTAAATTCAAAATTAAAAAGGAAGCTTCTTCTAAAGTAAATAAAATACAGAGGGGGGTAAGATGGCAGAGAAGTAGAAGATCTTGTTGCAACCTATCCCCAAAAGTGAGCTGGATATCTACCAAAACACGCTGAACACCCATGAAATCAGCCTCACAAGCAAGATTTTTCACTTCTGGATCTCTACAGGAGCAGAAGACAGCAGAGGAGAGGTAAAGCAAAGTGGGAACATTCAAAATGATATTAGAGGAAAAACAAAAGTGTGAGGGAGCCACCAGAAGCGGTGCAAGGACAGCATTATCCTGAAAGAAAGTGCCCAGTGGTTGGGGAGCAGCAATAACTTAGAATCAGGTTAAAAAACACTTAAAAAGAGCAAAAGGTTCTGAGGAGCAACTAGTGGAACGGGGTGGTCACGGGCACAGGCCTGGGCCCACGCTCCCAGGAAGGATACCACTTGCCTCAAAGAGAGACTGGTGTGTGGGGGGGTCCAACCTGTGGTTCCAGAACCTGCAGCTTTCTGCTCCTTACCCCATTTTGTGGGCGGGGCACATGCTCCTGCAAGCTCCTTAGAGAGTCTGGTGTGGTCCAGGAGCCAGCAGCTTTTCCCTGTGCACAGCACTCCCTGGATTGTGCACCCCCAACCACAAGACATTCACAGCCTGCAGAGGGAGGGTCTGGCCACTCCAAGCCAGGGAGAGAAGGCAGGCAGTGGGCCTAATTTGACCACACCCTGCCAGAGCCTAGAGCCCAGAGACCAGGGGAGCATTCCCTGAGTCTCTGAACTGCTGAGTGCATTACACCTGTGACGGGCTGCACTGTAAGCAGAATTTTGTGGAGGGGAAGTGTGTATTCTGGACAACCCAGAAGGGAGCAGACTGAGGCTTCTCTGTGACATGGAGGTCTGGGTAGATGTAGGCAGACACCTTGCTTGGACTCTGCAAAAAGGTGCAAAAGCTACAAAAGGCCAAAAGCTTTCAGAGAGCAAAAGACTGAGAAACTGGTTTCCAGAAAGCTCAGCCCTTTGATTGGGGGTCAGGGTGACTCAACCCAAGCAAGATTGACTGAAAAACAATGTGGCAGGCCCATCCCCCAGAAGACAAGTCAAAAAACAAAAGGACTATAACGACATGGTCCCCATTAAATTTTAAATCACCAAAATCAGGGGAAATCAATATATTAAGTGCCTGATAATACGCTCAAACCTGTATATTTCATAGATACAAGTTTGTTTTTCTTTCTTATTCTCTTTCTATTTTTTTTATTCACTCATTTTCACATTTCTTGGTCTTTTTTCTTTTTCTTTTTTTTTTAACTACTTAACATTACAACTAAAGGCTTAATACAACAATACACCCAGGAAGACTTGAAATAACCTTTATCCCTCATGAGAAATTATAACCACACACCCATCTTATCCTTCTGTCAGTGTTTCTACCTATTTGCTTTTGTTCTGATATTATATAAATCTCATTTCTGGGGTTCATTCTGACTAGGTTCTTTTATTGCTTGTCAGTTACTTTTGTCGGTTTATATGTTTGTGTGTGTTGGTCTACATACCTTATAAATCTTATCTTTGGTGCCCATTTGGGCTGGGATTTCTTCTTTTTCTCTTTCTCTCTACCTTTTTTTATCCTCATTCTTTCTTTTTGGTGATGAATCCCCATTGCTCCTAAGCCTTCCAGAGTGCACCCTGCCTCGATCGTGGGTGAAATATACAACTATATATCCTCTCATCCACTTCTCATCAAAATGAAAAGGAGGAGGAACACCCAACAAGGAAAAGCCCAGAGATTATGCCCTCTCCTCAGAACTATAAGATATGATCGGAGGAGGCAAGATGGCGGAGGTGTAGGAGGCACAGAGAGCCCTGGGAATCAGAAGTCCAGCTAAAGAGGAGGAAATCACTCTAAAAGCCAGCAAACGCAACAGCAGAGAGAAGAGAATAAGAACAGCAATTCTAGGAGCAGA
>JAQQSY010006053.1:0-11276 GCA_028646535.1 Procyon lotor | reverse complement strand
ACATGAAACACTTCTGCATGGCAAAAAAAAAACCAATATAAGCTGTCATAAGAAATGCAATCCAGATAAAAACATTTGTAGCTCACCTTACAGACAAAGGCTTCACCTCCCTAATTTATTGAAATATTCTACAAAGAAGGTCACCAGAATTCTTGCCCCCAAATTGGCAAAGGGCACATTTGGACAGGTAACAGGTCTCACTTGTCCTGAGGGAGATGCAGATCAAAACCGAGTAGTGACACCATTCCTTACCAGGTGACCAGAATCCAAAAGTTTGACAGCATTGCGTTGGTGAGGCCCAGAGGAGATAAACAGGCTCATCGGTTACAATTGCCAACAATGCACCCGCATTTAATTTAGTGACTTACACGGACAATCCTAATTCTAAGCGTCTACCCCCTAGATCTTCGTAAAGACAGCGTGATGTAAATATAAGATAATTTGTTGTGGCATTGTATGCAAAATACTGAAAGAATGGCCGTCAGTGGAGACTTAAAAGTGGTACATATATGTCATTAAATGCTATGCAGCTGTTGAAAATAAGGTACTGTTGCGTCGTGATACGGGCTTTAGCATAAAAGGGAAAAGCATAGTGCAGAAGAGTATGCAATGGGCTGTTTTATGTCTGTATACGCATCCGTGTGTAACGTTTTTTAAATTTTATTTTTATTTTTAATGGGGTTTTTTTTTTAAAGATGTTATTTATTTGACAGAGAGACAGTGGAGAGGGAACACAAGCAGGAGGAGTGGGAGAAGGAGAAGCAGGCTTCCTGCAGAGCAGGGAGCCTGATGATGCGGGGCTTGATCCTAGGACCCTGGCATCATGACCCGAGCTGAATGCAGGTGGTTAATGACTGAGCCACCCAGGCGCCCCTACATTTTATTTTTAAATAATCTGTACACCTAACACAGGGCCCGAACCCACAACCCTGAGATCACGAGTCGCACACTCCACTGACTGAGCTAGCCAGGCACCCCTGTATTTGTATTTGCTTATAAAACAGTGACTACCGAATTCCTAAAATTAAAAAAATATATATATATTTTTTGAAGAATAAACAAGAGACTATTGATTATTTATTTGGGGGATGGGTTTCAGGGAGAAGTATAGGAGTGAAACTTCTCTGTACACATTTTAAAGATCAATGTTGATTTTGAGTCATAGAAATGTATTATCCTGTCCAAAATCAAAGGAAGAACTTTAAAATACTTTTTTTTTTTTTAATTTTTATTAACATATAATGTATTATTTGCCCCAGGGTACATGTCCGTGAATCGTCGGGCTTACACATTTCACAGCACTTAACAACACATACCCTCCCCAAGGTCCACAACCTTTAAAATACTAACTTTAAAACGGTTTTTAAAAATAACTTCTTCAGGGTCTTAGAGCCAGGAAAGAACAGAATGGCTGGTTCCGCTTCAGGAAGGGCCCCACAAAGCAGCTGCTCCTCGAGGCCAGGCTGCCTTTCCTTAGATGTGGGGAGCCGAGTGTTGGGCGGTGCTCTGCATCTTTATCCTTGTTCTTTGTTCCAGGTCTGTGGCCACTGCGGTCTGACCCTAACCGGGAGACCGATGATACTCTGGTGCTCTCTTTTGTGGGCCAAACAAGGTGAGGGTGAGTCTGGCGCTGCTCCAGGTGCTCGTGTGCAGGTTCGAGGGTGGGGGAGCTGGTCTGGCTGACCCAGGCCTTTCCTTCCCCTGCAGAGTTCTCATGTTAAACGGAGAAGAAGTGGAAGAAACCGAACTGATGGGTTTCGTGGATGATCAGCAGACTTTCTTCTGTGGCAACGTGGCTCATCAGCAACTCATCCAGGTAGTAACTCAGAAAGGGGCCAGCCCCGTTGACTTGAGTTTGCTCTAGAGTGCATGGAGAGCATAGCACTCAGAGAAAAGAGCTCCTAACTTTGGAGTTACTCCTCTTAGTTTTGTTTTTCTTTTTTAATATATGCAATATTTACTTGCATTCTCTTTTACAGACGGGGATCATAATACTTTTATGGTTTGGGGTATCATTTTCGCACTCAGTTATGCCCTCTTTTCTGAGACCTGTTGTACTAATACATGCCTATGTAGTTCTCGTGCTCCCAACCCTATATGACAGTTGGCAGCACTTTCCACATTAATTATTAGAAACAGAGCTCTTACTCTGTTCTGATTTTGTTTTTAAATCTATATGCGTTATGGGGTCAGATATCCTTTTGGGCCTCATTAGTCTCAGAGTCCGATTTCTGAGTACCTGCCCACCCCAGTTGTTTCTTGTTCAGAGGGACCCCTGGCGGTCTTCTCTTAACTGTGGCCAGAGTCAGTGTTTGCCAATGTCGGGTATGGCACTTGCGTATCTGAGGATTAATGAATCCTCTCCATCTTTTTATCCACTTGGGTCTTCTTTTAGCCAATAGGCAGTTGAGGATTTGATAAAAGCCAGAAGGAAGGTTCTAGTGGTTTGTGGACCAAGTGTGGGAGGTACCCAGATACTGATTCATTGCCTTGTGAGTTTTTTCTAACTAGTGGCCTGAAGACTGGCACCAGCTCACGTATCTGTTATTAAAGGGTTTTCCTCTTTAATTAGGAGCTCAGCTTTGATAGGTTAAGACGAATTGATACGAACGTTACAGTGTCACCAACCTGCTTTTTGTTTTATTTTAGTGATGCAATAGATTAAATATATTTCAAGATAATTTCATAGCCTTTATGAAAGAATTTTAATTTTGGGGCCACCTGGGTGGCTCATTTGCTTGAGTGTTTGCCTTTGGCTCGGGTCATGATCCCAGGGTGTTGGTAATCGAACCCCGAGTCATCAGGCTCTCTGCTCAGCGGGAGTCTGCTTTTCCCTCTCCTTCTGCCTGCTGCTCCCCTGCTTGTATACTCAGTCTCTCTCTCTCTCTCTCTCTCTCTCTCTCTCTCTCTCTCTCTATCAAATAAATAAAATCTTGGAAAAAAAAAGGATTTTATTTTTTGTAGGAGTTGGGAGGAAAATAGGTAGGGCAGAGAGGACTTCTGTAGTTTATTTTTAGGGCTCCCCTAGGGCAGCGTTTACCCCCTTCCCACTGGTGTATGGATCCCAGCAGGTGCCCGGAAACCTTTCTCTTCTTTTTTTAGATCACTTCAGCATCTGTGAGGTTGGTCTCTCAGGAACCTAAAGCTCTGGTCAGTGAATGGAAGGAGCCTCAGGGCAAGAACATCAGTGTGGCCTCCTGCAATAGCAGCCAGGTGGTCGTGGCAGTGGGGAGGGCCCTCTACTACCTGCAGATCTACCCTCAGGAGCTTCGGCAGATCAGGTGTGTGCTTATCCGCCCACTCTTTTCTCTCCTTCCCTGTTCTCCCGGACTCCTTTCATCCTTGGAGTCCTCCTCCTGCCATATTCCTCTTTGTTCAGCCATACAGAGATGGAACATGAAGTGGCCTGCTTGGACATCACCCCACTAGGGGACAGCAATGGGCTGTCCCCTCTTTGTGCCATTGGCCTCTGGACAGACATCTCGGCGCGTATCTTGAAGCTGCCCTCTTTTGAGCTACTGCACAAAGAGATGCTGGGTGGAGGTAGGTGGCTTGTAAGGACCTCTTAAGGGTTGGGATCAGAGTCAATGTGGAGCAGGATCTTAATGAGCCCTTCTCCCACAGAGATCATTCCTCGTTCCATCCTGATGACCACTTTCGAGAGTAGCCACTACCTCCTTTGTGCCTTGGGAGATGGGGCACTTTTCTACTTTGGGCTCAACATCGAGACAGGTAGAGTAACACCTTGAATAGAGGGCCCTTGGAGAAACAAGGAGTGTGGAGTTGCTTTAGCCCCGGGTACGGCTTTTGAACCTTCACGACCCAGCTGTTTGTCCTGTTTCCCTTCCTTCCTACTTTCTCCTGATGCCGTTCTTTTGTAGGCCTGTTGAACGACCGTAAGAAGGTGACCCTGGGCACCCAGCCCACGGTATTGAGGACTTTCCGTTCTCTTTCTACCACCAACGTCTTTGCCTGCTCTGACCGCCCCACGGTCATCTACAGCAGCAACCACAAGTTGGTCTTCTCCAACGTCAACCTCAAGGAGGTCAACTACATGTGTCCCCTCAATTCTGATGGCTATCCTGACAGGTGAGCCTCTTTTTCTTTCTTCAGCAAGAGCCGTTGATTGAGGGCAGCATGATGTTTCCCTTAAACCCTTGCCCTCTCCCCTTCTCCCCAACTCGAGTCGGTGTGAAGAGCTGAGGTGGGAAATGTGGCGCAGAGGTTCTCCCGCCTGGGTTCCCGCTGGAAACCCCGGGGACAGTGTTTAAAAAGCAACGATTTTTTGAATCCTCAAATTCTGATTCAGTAGGTCTGGGGTTTGGGCCATAGAATCTGTATTTTCAGGAAAACCTCCAAGTGATTCAGATGGTTAGATTTCGGAACCCCTGATTTAGAGATCATTCTGTATTCCCCTGGAGCAGGGATTCTCAAAGTAGGGTCCCCCAGCAGCAGCCACCCAACTAACTGGGAACTCATTAGGAATGTAAACTCTCAGGCCTTGGGGGAGGGAGAGAGGGAGGCCATGGAGTCAGAAACTCTGGGTGAGTCTGCTTTAAGGAGCACTCCTGCTCATTGTGATGCAAATGAGACTTGAGACCCGCCGGTGCTACCCTTGAGCATTAAATGGAAAGCAGTTAAAAATCTCAATTGAGGCTCACCCAGACCTGTTAAATAAGATGGGGGGTGGCAGTGGGACTAGGCTTCAGGACCCTTTTTAGCAAGGAGTCAGAAGTCCAGAGCCACTGCCTGGAGGAAGCTAGTGTAATTCTGCCTTGTTTTTCTTCCCCTTATGGAGTTGCCTCGTAGAATCCTTTCCTTCCTTGGGTCTACTCAATCTAAACCCAGACCCTTCTTTCCAGCCTGGCACTGGCCAACAACAGCACCCTCACCATTGGCACCATTGACGAGATCCAGAAGCTGCATATCCGCACAGTTCCCCTCTATGAGTCTCCCAGGTGAGGGCAGGAGAGGAGGGCCGCAGAGCGCGGGGATCTGGGCGTTGGTGGGGGGGGGACCTTCCCCTCTCCAACCTGTTCTGAGAGGCACTGTCCACACTTGTTCCCCAGGAAGATCTGCTATCAGGAAGTGTCCCAGTGCTTTGGGGTCCTCTCCAGCCGGATCGAAGTCCAGGACACGAGCGGCGGCACAACGGCCCTGAGGCCCAGTGCCAGCACCCAGGTGAGGGCACGGACAAAGATGGCGTCAGCGCAGGGCTGGCAGACTGGTCTGGAAGGGGTCACGTAGTAGGTGTGGCTTTGTCGCCTTGTGGGAACAGCTCCTCCGATTGGCCATCACCCAAGCAGCTACAGACGACAGGGACAGGGAGGGTCGTTGGGTTCCAGTCACACTCTATCTGTAAACGTAGGCAAGTGTTTATAGAGCTGGAGTTGGTCCCCTCGTTGGAGGGTCAGGAAGAGTTTGGGGTAAGTGTGGCACTCAGTGAGTCTGCTACTCCGTAGCCTTGCAGGATGAAAAATTCTCTTTCATCAAAAATGAACTTGGACACTCCGTAGGGGGTGAATAATTGGGGACCGCATGGCCTTATAGGTAAGAGGTGGGGTTTGGAGTCTAACAAAACTGGCTTCAGGGTTTATCACTAGAAAGTTTCCTGGTCAGGTACATGAAGCTGTTAGCCAGCATCAGCAGCACGGTGAGCCCACACCATTCAGTCTGGCCTTGGGCAAGTTCCTCATCTGAAATACGGAGGGTAGTGGGCAGTCCACAGCCCCACAGAGTGGACTTGATGGAGGTACTAGGTGATCATCTTACGTCACATGTTCTTTGCTTTTTTTTTTTTTTTTTTAAGATTTTTATTTATTTGACAGAGAGAAACACAGCGAGAGAGGGAACACAAGCAGAGGGAATGGTAGTGGGAGAAGCAGGCTTCCTGCCGAGCAAGGAGCCCGATGCGGGGCTCGATCCCAGGATTCTGGGATCATGACCTGGGCCGAAGGCAGACGCTTAACGACTGAGCCACCCAGGCGCCCCTCTTTGCTTTTCTTGCTCCCAAACATCTGCGGCGGGACTTCTTTCCTTAATCCAGAAAAGATGGTCTTTACACTTTCCATTTTAATTCACGTGCTCCCTGCTTTTCCCGTTGAGAGAGATGGAGTCTCTCCCCTTAATAGGTTGCCTTGGTTCCTCCTTGGCTTTGTTTGATTGACTTGGCATTCCTGTTTTAATGGCCATTAGTAGCCCTTAGATCTTTCTGTTTTGGACTGTGTCAGTTGCATACAGAAGTTGGCTCCTGGTCCTCAGTCCCCGAGCCCTGTCCTGCAGAGCTCTCTGTTCTCGGGACTCTCCTTGAGCTGCCCACCTCGAGTTCTCCTCATTCAGACTTGTGTTCCGGGCTCCTGGCGGCCCCTGCATCCACGTGCGCCCCGCACGAGGTGTGCGTCTGAGCGGGGCGTGTGTGCTCTCTGCTCAGGCCCTGTCCAGCAGCGTCAGCTCCAGCAAGCTGTTCTCCAGCAGCACGGCGCCGCACGAGACCTCCTTCGGAGAAGAGGTGGAGGTGCACAACCTCCTCATCATTGACCAGCACACCTTCGAAGGTGCAGGCGAGCTCTCTCGTCCTCCCTGAACTAGCTTATTCTGGGCTCTGATAGATTCCACAGTTTGAGAGACCTTGTGACAGACCATCCTGGGAGTCATCGAAAGGAGGGCGGGACCTCTGGGTTGGCCGGGAGTCCAGGGTGCGGGGCCTCCTCCTGGCGGCGCGGGCTGGTGAGGCCGGACAGGCTGGGGAGGCAGGAACGGCAGGGGCTGGTGCCCCGGCACCCCCCACCCCGTGCTGGGGCCTGGGCTGGGGGCCCCCGGGGAGCTCAGCAGCCAGTCACCCCTCCGGCTCTCCTTCCAGTGCTTCATGCCCACCAGTTTCTGCAGAATGAGTATGCCCTCAGCCTGGTCTCCTGCAAGCTGGGCAAAGACCCCAACACGTACTTCATCGTGGGCACGGCCATGGTGTATCCTGAAGAGGCGGAGCCCAAGCAGGGTCGAATCGTGGTCTTTCAGTATTCCGATGGTAAGTGGGCACAGTTCCCAGCTTCCCAGAGATTGGAAGTTCTGGGGAAGTAACAGACCGTTTTTGCCTTCCGAGCCTTAATTAAGCAGTGGAAGAGCTTGGGTTAATTGCTGTGAAGCGAGACTTTCCATTCCTTCCACTCAAGCTGCAGACGGGCTGAATGAGTTCTGGGGGAGGGGAGTGAGAAGGTGTACGAGTAAAATCTGGCTTGTGTTTCTTCCTTTTCTACTCTTTGAAAGGAAGATGATGGGCGAGGTGAACCACGGGTAGGAGACTCTAGTGGCCAGGATCAGAGGGATCCTAGATTTGCTTGCTGCTTGGTTGCTCAGCCATGTAGGTCCTCTTTCCAGCTTTAGCACTTGGTGTTCCTGTCTCTTCTCATTGCCCCTGTGCAAGGTGGTTCTAAAGACTCGTATCAGCCCCCAGATCTCAGCTCAGATGGCCAAGATGGCATTCAGTCTCCATCTTGAGAGTTGGATCTGCAGTTTTTTGGGGGAGGCAGACCTTGGACACAGTCTGCAGTCCCTGCACATTCTGTCGGGGCTCATAGTTGTGGTGGTGTGAACCCCAGTAGAGACTGACTCTATTTCCTGCATTCAGATGCATGGTTTGGGAGCAGGAATCAGAGCCAGAGGGGAAATCAGGATTCTTTTGATGAGTTAAAGTACGGGCTCATAAAGGAGACTCCAAGTCTGTGTTTCTCCCCTCAGGAAAACTACAGACTGTGGCCGAGAAGGAAGTGAAAGGAGCTGTATACTCTATGGTGGAATTTAACGGGAAGCTGTTAGCCAGCATCAACAGCACGGTGAGGCCCACACCATTCAGTATCACACCCTAGGTTGCACACCATTGTCTATAGAGCCTGTCTCCTTGATGTTCCCTGAGGCCGCCTACGTGTCCGATTTTAAGAATGACAGCGTGGTGGGAATGGACGGTGGAGCTGGGAGTCCGGGGAGCTCAGCTTGGCCCAGAGGTTAGCCTTGGTCACGGGAAACTCCCCTGCAAATCAGACCCTAAGTGCCATGGGTACTGAGGAGAGGGTCGGGGCCATGGACGGCCCCTCTATTTCCGAGTGTGTCACGGTGGGCGACTGGTCTGTGTGGAATGAGGTGGGCCAAACCATGTTATCCTATGTCCCTGAAACTCTGGTCCCATGAAAGTCTGCTTCTCTTCTGTAGTGATTCTTCCTCCCTCGCAAAAAAAGTTTTTGAAAGTTTCCTAGTCAGATACATTTGTGAAGTACTGTGTCCTACACTCCCTCTTGGAGCTCCCCAGTGCATTGTGGGATATTCAAGGTGCTGAGAAGTTGGGGAGTGAGAAAACATCAATTAAGTATTTAAAATTGGGGCTTTCCAGGAGTCGTGCGTATTCACAACGTATTCGTTACACACTTGTGTGCCGGGTGCTGTTTAGATGTTGAGGTATAGCAGTAGATAAAATGGACAAAGAAAACGGACTGTTTGCTCCAAGCTTGCTAGCAAATAGTACACATGTGTTTTCTAGATGGTGAGAAATAAAAATGGGGCGGGGGCTGGAGGAGTGTCAGAAGGAGCACAGGGTGGGGATGGCTGTTTCGTCACCAGGTCAGGATTCTGGATACAGTGACTTCTGGGCGGGTTCCTGAGGCAAGGGAGGCAGAAGCCCTCCCTGTGTCTGGGAGAGGCCAAGGGCAAGGAGACGGAGGTGGGGGCGGTCCTGCTGTCTTCGCCAGAGCGAGCCGGAGGGTGCGGGGAGGTCCGTCGGGCAGCCAGGGGACTGAATGTGCCGGCTGTTTAAGGACTTTGGGTTTTTCTTCTGTATGATGGAAATTTCTGGAGGGTTTGAGCAAATGTTTGGATGCGATTGGACTTTGGTCTTGGAAAGGTCACTTTACACTTTGGTGAAGGCTGGAGGGGCCCAAGGACAGAGGTGGTGAGGTGACATCTGTGGGGCTCCAGCGGTGACAGCTCCTCTCACCGCCAGGAGGAGGGCGCTGCTGGGGGAGGAAGGGCGTGGTCCGCCTCTGCCCCTCCAGCGCGGAGAGGCTTTGGTGCTGCCGGGAGCTGGGGTGCCGGGAGGGAGACAAAGGGCCAGGAGTGTGGGGGCCTGAGCAACAGGATGGGTGGCATGGCCGTTTGCTCACGGGGTGACACTGAGTGGAGCAGCTTCGGACGGGAAAGGGAAAGGTTTCTTCACTCAAAACACTCGTGACGCTGTCTGTGTGGAGTTTTTATCCCCACAGCAGCCAGTTTCCCCCCTCAACACTGAGTGTGCTCTAGTTTAATTCCATTCTGACCCCGACTACCTGGAGCTCAGGAGCAGGTCAAGCGCTCGGTCCCACAAGACTGTCCTCGTCTCAGACATCATCCCGAGCAGTCCAGCGTGGCTATGAAGTTGGCTTCCCGCAGCCCCCTCTCGGGTCCGATGCCTTGCTGAAACAACTCACAGAACTCAGCAAAACGTTTACGTAAATTTCCTGGTGAATAGGCAGATGAACCTCGCATGTGGGCCACCGGGGTCCTGAGAGCGGGAGCGGCTCTCCTCGTGGAGCTGAGGACATGGACTTGAGGGGTCATAGAGGCTCCATCACACAGGCCTGATGGATCATTACCTGAATCTCTGGCCTGTGCCTCCTCCATCTCGCCCCCCCAGAGGATGGGGGAGGAGCGTTGACAGATCCAGACTTTTTTTTTTTTTTTAAGATTTTATTTATTTAACAGAGACACAGTGAGAGAGGGAACACAAGTAGGGGAGTGGGAGAGGGAGCAGCAGGCTTCCTGCCGAGCAGGGAGCTGGATCTGGGACTTGATCCCAGGACCCTGGAATCGTGACCTGAACCGAGGGCAGACGCTTAACGAATGAGCCAGCCAGACGCCCCAGGTTCAGGCTTCTAATTGTGGCGACCAGTCCACATCCTGAACTCTCTAGACACCACCTAGAGCCACCTCATCAGAGCAAAGGACTCTTTATCGCCCAGGAAATTCCAGGGGATTGAGGAGCTCAGGGTAAAATGCTCACACTTAGGAAGTTACAAGGCTTTAGGAGCTCTGGGTTAGGGACTGGAGTCAGACCAAATGTATTGTTCTTAGTAGGTCCCAGAGGAAGCCAGAGGCCTGATTCTGGACATGTGTCAGTCGTTCTGGTAGGGTGAGTGAAGATGTCAGGGTGGCGGGTGGTGGCTGGGTGAGAGGGCTGGTATCCGAGTGGGGGCTGGGCTGGGGACTGGCAGGGCAGCAGTTAAGACACGTTTAATGCCGACAGTCTGGGTGGGTGGCCTGAGCTCACCCGTGCGCTGAGAGTGGGCAGAGGAAGGATGGGAAGGCTGAGCCCTGGGACCCTTCAGCTTTTAAAAGTTGCAGTGGTGAGGAAGATGCCCCAAACAGAGAAGGGGTGATGAGTGAAGTAGGAGAGGAACCGAGAGAGGAAACTTCTGGAAGCTATGGAAACAGCATTTCAGCTAGGAGGGAATTGGCAAATGGCAGATGCTGCCCAAAGTCAGGTAACGTAAGGATTAAGAGTTGGCTGCTGGTTTTAGCACCGGGGAAGGTAGAGCGGCCCTTGACCAGAGCTCCTTTGTTTGAATGGTGGGGTGCGAAGCTGATAGAGGGCTTGACCATCACTGGGAGGAGAGGGCCGCTAGCATTAGAAAACGCTCTTGGGGAGTTTCACGGTGAAGAAGAGTCGTGGGGTGACTGCAGAGGGATGGCAGGACAAGAGTTGTTCACTTTGGAAACACGGCTGCGTGTTTCTGTGCTGATGAGGACGGTCCATTAGCGAGGGGGTGCGGGAGCCGTGTTGAGTAGACCAGCAGGAGGTGGGACCTGGCGCTCCACGTGGGCCTCAGGCGGTGGGCGAGACGGAGTTCTCTTGGTAGTGTCCTGACTGCGGAGTTAGTAGAGGTTTGAGGGGGTGTGGCTCCTCGTTTCAGGACCTGGAGCGTAAAGGAGCAGGAAAGTATCCAGTTACTGGGAAGTCTAAGGAGCTCACTGTCACGAGTGGTCATGAAGTTCAAGCGATCTGTTTTTCCTCAGCTGTTGTTGAAGACTAGACGCATGCCGGAGTCTGGTTATGTCTGGCAAGCAGGATCAAGGCAGGGCAGTGGGGTTGAGAATCTGCGAGGTTTATGGTGGGGACTTGGGGCATCTGAGAAATGGGGAAACTGAAGACACCAGATTCTGGAGTTATTTTTAGTGACAGACTCTGAGGGGTGACCTCTGGGTGGACAAGATATCACAGGGACGACAGGGTCAAGAAAAGAAAGAGGTTGGGGGGC
>JAQQSY010006052.1:0-11276 GCA_028646535.1 Procyon lotor | reverse complement strand
TTCCAGTGCTCTCTTGGAGACTTCACAAGAAAATGAGTTTTGGTAGCAGGAAGATTTTTTTCCTGATAATAATTAAAATTTTCATCCTTCTTTTAATGGCTATTGACTACTTGAAGACAGCATTAAGAAGTGGACAATGGTATAAAAGCTTGGAAACAGAAGCCAGAAAGAGAAAAATGCTCTGAGTCAAAAAAGTACAGAGAAGAGACAGGGAAAGATTTAGGAAAAGTAACTCAGAAATGCCAATTGTTGGAGAGGGTAGAGAGAACATATAAGGCTGTGGGGTCAAGAACAGAGATTGGTAAGGAATGAGCAATCCAGCGGGAATTTCTGCATATGCTATGTATGCCAAGATGTAAACATGCCCCCTTTTTCTCTCCTATGAAATTTTTATTAAATTCCTCATTGTTCACTGATGCACGTAGACAAGTGCATGCTTGTTTGAAGGGAATTCACAGAGGAACAGGAGAGGTCAAACAATAAAAATACGGAGGCATACGACATTTGTATTAATAGAAAAGTTGATTCAGTCCACTCTTCACTAAAGAGGTGTCGAATGCAAACTTTTATCTAAGTCTGCAGGGGTCCACCATCCCCAGAGGCTACCCTGTTTCCTCAGTTCAGCTGGTCTTTGGGGAATTGGATTAAGAAAATGCAGACGGATGCTCGGAGGTCAGACAAGGGTCAAGACGGGTGGGGGCTGAAGAAGCTGAGCATCTGTGTGTGGGCTGGGCTTGGTCTGAGATCTCTGGGCCCATTTCTACAGGGTGGCACAACAAAGGGACTTTCACAAAAGCAGCAAGAGAGAGGGAGCAGCCATATGTGGAAAAAGGAAGGAGTTTCAGGAAAGCAGAGAGAGGCACTCCTGACAAATGCCACAGTGAGGTCCAATGAGATGGGAAGAAACCTTCCTGTTTGGTGGCAAAAAGCCATCTTAGTGGAAAAAATGAGAGCCCGGGTGATATCCCAGTTAACCAAGAGACCAACCTCCAAAGAAGCTTATGAGAGTCAGAGAAGAGCTCCATCTGAGGCTCTCTTCTCGAACCCCACATGCTGTCCCTAGGCCAGTTCACCCATTTCTGTGACATCAGTGACCTTCTAAATGACCATCTACCTGAATCATTCAACCTAGCCCAGACACCGTCCCCTTCCCCCCTCCTCCTTACTCTTCCACTCCCCCCACCCCCACAACCCTCCTCCTCCTCCTCCCCACTTTGGGCCACTCACTATTCCGACAGCCTATCTGGCACTTCCACCTGCTTGTCCCGGGGCAATCTCCACCACACTGACCCCAAAGGGAACTGATCATCCTCCTTCCAAACTGTACCACCCATTACTTTCTCTTGGTGACCAGTGTCTACATGAACACCTGAGAACTGCCTAGGTTCCTTTTGCTAAGCATCCAAATGCTAAGGATACCAGTAACCCTTTGATATCTCTTTATCCATTATCTCTCTTCGTTTCTCACTCAATTGGGTTTTTGGTTTTTTTTTTAAGGTCTTCATCATTTCCTGCCTGGGTTATTACACCAATTCCCTCATGGATCTGCCTATCCAGCCTGGCATTCGCCTTTATCATCAGAGGGAGCTTCCTGAAACACAAAGGTAATCACACCAGTATTTTAGATTCAAATTCTTCCCTTAGCATCAATAATTAACATGGGTATAAGATACAAGAAAATCACTTCACCAATGTGCTTTCACTTTCCTTCTGTACAAAGGGAATTATGCTGAATTTCTCTACCTCCAGCAGAAGGATTTCTACAATGATTAATTCAACACTGCTTCCTAAAAATGAAGTTTTAAGGATTGTAAATGTCAAAAAACAAGCCCATGATATAAAGCTAAGTTTTAAAGTTTTAACTAGAAGAATACTAAATTTTATTTTAGAGCGTGATCCCATCAATGTGAAATGCATAGTAAAATCCTAGAAGAAAATGATCTAAAATTTTAATGGTGAATGTCTCTTAACGATGTAATTATGGACAACTATTATTTTTTTATAAGACATTTTTTTGCATCTCCCACAATGAGCATAAAATTCTATAATAGAAGCAAAATATTCAACTTTTTAAAACCCAAGCTGTCTGAAAGAGGCACTAATACAAAAGAGAATTCCTAATATTTAAAACAGCTGTCACAATTCTGAGGAGGGCTGCTCGACTTGATTAGTCACTGAACTGTTACAAGGAATTGTCCTCTCTTTGTGCTTCTCCCAGGGTTTCTAAGAGACGTCAGTGACCAAGGACAATTCGGAACCATCCTCACACTCCCTGGCTAAGGAGGGTGGAAGAATACAGAAAGCGACAGTTAATTAAAGGAGACAACACGTGGCTGGCAGGTCCAGACTGTGGTGGGTAACAACTGTAGCTCTTCTGGGGCCTCGGAATAAAATTCCAAATACTAAGGCAGGCACTAAGTAAGGTGAAATTTATATTTAGACTTTAACACAACGGCTAAGTAAAAAAAAAGCAGCCAATAATATTCCCTACCAGTTTTATGCATACCATCCAAGGGAGCTGAATAACAGCCCCAAAAGGAATCATTTATAGATTCTTTCTTGGCAGCTGGATTTTCATTAAAGGACTATTTTTCTACCTGTCTGTATTTTCAGCTTCTTGGCTTAGCTCTTTCAAAGAGGAAGCTCCTTTTAATTTTTTCTACCAAGCAGGAGAGTAGACCAAGTCTAATTACAGGGGCACAGGAAGATTTCTGCAGCTTCGTTCTCTTCACTTCATCCACGACGATCTGCAGAACAATTCTTTAATAAAATAGACTTTGTAAAAGTGGTTGCTAGAAAAACTCAGGAGTTCTAAATCAGTGATGCTCAACCAGTGCCGATTTTGGCCCCCAAGATCCATTTTTCATTATCATAACTGAGGAGCTCCTACTGGCATCTAATGGGTCAAGGCCAAGGATACTACCCAACATCACAAAATGCACAGGAAAGCCCCCACTATGAAAAATGATCCCATATGTCAAAGCATTAAAGTGGAGAAACCCTTAAACAATCAAAAAGAATAAAAGTGTCACTCATGGTAACCAGCTTTCAAGAGTGAGAGACAAATTTATCTCATTCTTTGTTAGACCCTAAGTCACCTACTTTCCTAAGGGCCTGCCCAGTAGAATTCAGGACTCTCTCCTGAAATTGATTAGTCATCTAGTCTTTTCCAACATCTTTCTTTAATACCCAAGCAGCAAGTCTCTCCCTATCAAATAGAAATCAGGAAGAGTTCCTTCTAAATTTCATATACACCTGGTCATCACATTAACTATCATTTTTCATCGTATGAAATTGGCATCTGATATTTGACAGAGACTATTTTACAGTCTGAGAGCAGAGGGCAAGAATTAGGTGCAAATTAGGCTCTGAGTTGTACAGAGGCCCAGAGCAGAAGGGAAGGGATAAAGAAAATGATGATCAAGACAAACTCCAATGTCCTCAAATTCTACCTAAATTCATCATGCCAAACAAAATACACGGACTTCAGAATAAGGAGACCTGGCCTTGAATTCCAACTCCAACATTTAAGAGTCATGCAATGTTTGACAAGTAAGTACCTTCCTTGAGTATCAATTTCGCCCTGTCCTAAGTGGAAATAATTACATCTACCTCCCAATAATTTTTTTATTCCTCCGAAGAGTAAGTGATCAGTAAATATTACTTTCTCTCTTCTATATTCAACACTGTAATAGTGACGAGATCACATTGATTTTCTGATGCTCTTCCTCAATGGAAAAGCATTTAGTATCTGAGAGTCTGGGCTTCCACATCATAAAGTATACACCTAAATGGAGTATCAAATGATACATTATCATCTAGCATTGTGCCTAGTATTCAGAAAGCACACTGAGATGCTAGCTATTGTTACTCCCCAGAAAGGTCTCGTGACTGTTCGTCTTCCCGAAGAAGACTCCTCGATCCATGGTATGTTCCAATTGAAAGGTCTCCAACATCTGTCTGTTCCTGCACCAAGTAGTTCACTTCTCTGGGTATCACTCCCTTGGAATGTCTAAGCATTCCACTCACTCCCAGGGAGCCACCTGGGCCCCAGTGAGAAGAAAGTTCAACTTTCTCTCAGTCTCTCAAATATATTCTAATTTGTCCCCAATCTGAGACTCACCAGCACGAGAACTTAAAGTTTTAAATATCGAGGTTTATGTTCAGATTTGTACCTAGACCTTGGTAGACAGCTAAAAATATCACTAACAATGCAGGACAGGAACCTTGTGTCTGGGGCTTTAGATGAGAGAATAGGGGGCCCTTAGCCCTTCTACATCCTTGCTGACTTTGTGGAAAATGATCTCTGAAATTTTGCTTACTTCTCTACTTAGGAATTTACTTTTTTTCTATTTTGATTTTTGTAACGGGTGAGAGATGGTATCTAACTATACTCTGCTCCATATCTTTTTACAGCTTCTGACCCAGAGCAATCAAAGTCAGCCTCTCAAAGCCGTTGCGTGTGCTCTGCTGTCTGGTCAAGTAGACTGGGAGCCTCATTTCTCCTCTAGATTTTTCCTCCTTCCACCCTCCCCTGAAACAGAGTTAATGTAGCAAAGATTCACAAATATAGGCAGGCAGTCTTTGGTCCCAGAAAAAAATTCCATGATCAGTCCTATCTTTCTATTGCAGTGGATTTTGGCTGCAATAGATAAGATTATATAATCTGTAAGGAAGTCTTCCATGAACTAATTTCCAAATAACACTTCTGCCCCAAGACACTAATAACATCTTATCCTTCTTTACCTCGTTCTTCTTTACATATAGCTTAATGAGCATTTATCCTCTTAAACCTGCTCACCTATCTTCTTCCTATACAGACACCAAGCAGATGCTAAGCAGGGCTGGCTCATTTGTTCCCATAAACTAATACAGCATAGAGCATGACCCATTAAAACTAATACATATTTCTCTAAATAATTGCATCTAGGGGCTCCTGGGTGGCTCAGTTGTTTAGGCAACTGGCTCTTGATTCCAGCTCAGGTCATGATCTCAGGGTTGTAAGACCAAGCCCCATGTCCAACTCCGTACTCAACGTGGAGTCTGCCTGAGATTCTCTCTCTCCCTCTGCCCCTCCCCCTGCTCACACTCTAAATTAGTTAATTGATTCGATAAAAAATAATTGCAACTAAAACATCCATTTGCATATACAATATGACATAGGGTAACCTTGTTTCTAGAAAACATGAACAAAGATGCTTTGTAAATTGATGTAATTATACTATTCAGTTATCAAATGGACAGCCACCTGAACTGATGGCAGACAGAAAAGTCATCTTGGTCTTTGAGTAATGCAAGGTGGTGATGCCAAGTAGCAAACTCAGTTCACAATAAGGGATCCTAATGCCTTTGAGGAGTGGCATTTGAAGATCTCCCTTTCTTTCACGCAGACCAATTCAAATTAACCCCAGGCCTCACCTGAGGGTACAATCCTCTGGCTTCATTCGCCTGGAACCACGAATCCTGGATCATCCCTCAAAGGAAAAGCTTCTTATTTGGAGCTTGGGCAGTGATACATTTGAGACCCATTTGCCAGTGAGTAGCTCTTAGAATGAGTCCTGACCATGAGACACATGTCACACATAAAGCAAAAGGCAACTATCTTTTGAAATTGTTGCAAATGAGCTGGACTTCGGTAAGAGCAGGAAAAGAGGGTGAGAGAAATGCCTTCTGCTTTTACTATAATACAATCCTGTATACAGTATTGTAATGAAGAGTATATTTGACAAGAGCAGTTCATAGGTCATTTTCAACAGTAATAAGGATGTTCTAGATAATCAAAAATTCCATAAGCAAAGAGATGGTGGCTGATGGTTAGTTGGTTTCAGATACTTGAAATGTTGTCTATGATGACTCAAACTTGAAAACATTTTTGGGGCACCTGGATGGCTCAGTGAGTTAAAGCCTCTGCCTTCGGCTCAGGTCATAATCTCAGGGTCCTGGGATAGAGCCCCACATCGGGCTCTCTGCTCAGCAGGGAGCCTGCTTTCCCCTGCCTCTCTGCCTGCTTGTGATCTCTCTCTCTCTCTGTCAAATAAATAAATAAAATATTTAAAAAAAAAAAAGAAAACATTTTTAATTTTCTTTAGAAAGAGGAACTGTGAGAGTTTTAGAAAAATCTTAAGAGCGTATCTTGTTCAAACCTCTCATTTTACAGATGATGTACCAAAGCCTAGTAGATTCCTCTGTCCAAAGACATTAGTGGCATAGTCTTAAACTTCTATTTATTTATTTATGCTCCAGCTTGTTTCAGAAAATATTTAAGCTAACCAAAACTACATTCAGTTCAGCAACAGGAAAAAAGTAATTAAATAAGATTAAAGAAGAATAAGCAAGTAAGAGTGAGAGTTGTACATCATAAAGCCCTAAATACTAGTTCCAAGGTTTCTAACAGCCAATCATGTAAAGAAAGAACCTCAATCTGTTTCGTAGTTTGGAGTCTATAAAATTAAGAACCATTTGCTCAGAAAGTTGCCAATCTTGCACCAAGATCACAGAATCATTTCTCCCATACATTCTCACAGAGAAGGCCCCAGTCTTCACAGAAAAGAACAAAATGATGGCATTCCCAAGAGCAGTGACTCTTTGGAGGACTAAGATGTTTCAGGCACATGGCTCCATACTGAGACAGAATCTAGAGATTAGGGAGGCCTAGACGGACACCTTGAGGCAAGACTCAATAAGCAATATTTGCCTCAAACACAATTGTGACAGATATTGAGAGGCAGTGACTTGTCAATACCTGCCCCATTTTTGTTGTCTCCTCTCTCACCATGGGCCTTCCACTCATCCACTCAGTGTTCCAGAGAGATCCAAGAACATTCCTCAACATCTCCCCCTCCCTCTTATTCAGTCAGCAAGTTTTATTAATGTTGCCTCCTAAGTGTATCACAACCAACCATTTCCTTCCATCCCGAATTTCTCAACACCTTGTCATCATTTCACCTACAACAATTCTTTGCATCTACTCTTGTGCCCCCGCCAGTCATGATCCCCACAGAGACTATGTGACCCTTCCAAACACAACTCTGATGTTATTGCTCCCCTGCTTAAGTCTTTCAGGATTTCTCCAGTGCCTTCGGAGTAAAATTCCAAGTCCTTAACACAGCAGAGCAGGTATCACATTCTCTGGTCCCTGACTATCTCTAACCTCTTCCACAGTCACTTTCCTCCTCTCTTCACTCCAGGCACCCAGGTCTGTGGGCAGTTCCAGTAGATGCTTTATACTTTCCTCCACCGGAACCTTGAAGTTTCCAAGTATTCCCATCTGAAGTGCCTTATTTGCATTTGTCACATTGTAACTAGTTGTTTACTGGGATAATCATGTTGTTAAAAATCACTCTAGCCCGTGCATGTAAACCTCACAAGGTAAGGAAATTTATCTTTCTAGCACACTCATTTTCTAGCTCACTCACTTTCTAGCTCACTGTTGTATTTCTTACGTCACAGAGTACCAGGCACTGCACAGTGAAATGCCTGAATAATTGGATGATTAAATGGATGAAAAGTGAATATTAGAGTCTAGCCATCCTATTTTTCCAGACAGACAATTTTATGGGATGTGTAGAGCCATGTGTTGGCAGACATCCTCCACGGGTCTCTTGGTTTCTGCTTGTCTTCCAAGAAAAAGGCATTGATGGCTTTGTTCTGGATTATCTTTGTAAAGATGTCTACACAGCAAACAACCTTGGAAGGCAGAGGTGTTAGCTATCTCCAAAGCAGAGAGCCTATTTGTTTCCTGACCATAAACATAATGTCTCCCTCTGGAGCAATGGTTTGAGAAGACTGCTAGCAGCCCTCTTACACAACTGAACTTTTTTTAAATTCAGGGTTTCTATGACAAAAATCTACTGTGTTCACAGCATCCACTTGGGCTGTTCCCCATTGCCTCTGTGGGACTTAGCCAGCCAAGGGAACCAATATAAACATGAAGCTCATGTTATTTTCTGTACCGTGAGTAAAAAAATTCTTTGTCTCTGATCCAAGAGTCTCACATCTTCTGCCAGCATCTATGAAACTATGGCAGGCTAATTTGAAGCTTGCAAATAGGACAAAATCTTAGACTCCTCAGTTCTTGACATCATGGGCTTTAACAATTGGCAGAGCTGGGAGGTGGTGGGGTAAAGGCTGAGAGCCTCTTCTAAAAATTGGGAAGTCTATGAAAGACAGTATTTCAATTGGCTATGAAACTGGAATCTTCTTCAAAAGGTAATTTTGGAGTGACTCAAAAAATGTTAACTTTTGGCCTCAACTTTCATAAATATCTTAATTATAATATGGTATTAATAAAAGTATCTCAGACTTCCAGACGTTGCTGAGTACTGTTCCCATACCCAGCTTCTCCAAATGTTGATATTGTTACATGATGACACCTGCTATTTAAACCAGAAAATGAACATTGGTATAATACTATTTATTTGTCAACAAATTATATTCAACATATTCCAATTGTTACAATAAACTACTTTTTCTGATAGGAGCCTAAAAAAAAAAAAAAAAGCACTTACAACGAGAATGTCTCAACTCCTGTACTCTATCCAAAGTCTATTAAATGAAACTATACTCATAAAGTTATTTTTATAATTGAAAAAGCAAGTTTGCACTGATCCAGTGATATTTTTCCCTATACCTCCTAGAAACCAAGAGCATGCATCCTCCCTCAAACACACACATATATATTGTTCAACACCAGGATATTAAGAGTTATAGCTATGCCCACACTGTAATCTCATCCTATCCTTTGTTTCTAATAATCCCACCTATGGTCTTCAATTTAATACATCACCATCTTCTATATATTTTATGGATAATAGACGGTAGATGATGATGACAGATAATGAGAGGCAGCATATCCTACAAGCAAGATAAACCAAATATACTAAAACTTTTCCATTTGGAACGGGGCAAGTATATTAGGCAGATAAAGGAAAAACTTTATAAATTCTTTAACAGAAAGTGAACTGATAGTCTTCTCTTTAAACCTATACATGCAAAATTAAATGACATCTCTAGCAAATAAAGAAGCTGAGTATTCAGTAGTCTTTATTGCTACAGTGAGGTCTGAATTTTCTGCTTCGCTTTATTTCACAAATAAGCTCCAAACCTTGCAGCGTCCTATATGAAAAGCACTGCTTGCTCAAAGGCCATGAATGAAAGATCTAATTACTGATGGAAACTCACCTGTGAGCACAGCCCAGCAAGAGCTGCTAGCGGGGCTCATTTAGAGTCTCTTAATGGATTTGATTCAAAGAACTCCCTGAAGACTGAACTGATTACATCAGGATTTCTGGCTGCAATGGTCAAAGTAATATCCACAGGATATGACAGGAATTATGATGGATATCGAAAACTTCGCAAATCGCAGAATAAAATCACTTTTCTACCTGAGAGTTCTGTTCCATATAAAACTTAGAATATATCAACAGTGAAAAGTTAATCTCTTCCCCGTGGAAGTAATGAAGATATACAACACACAACTTTGCCGGAGAAAAGGAATTTTTTCTGTGTGAAGATTTTCCCCTCACATAACCAAATGGAAATTGTTTATGATACTAAATAGTCCATTGGATTATTCTTTATTTAAATTCTATTAGCCAACTAATAAATAGTTCATCCTTACTTTCAGATGTAGTGATCAGTAATTCATCAGTTGTGTTAACACTCAGTGTTCATCAGATCATGTGCCCTCCTTAATACCCATCACCCAATTATCCCAGCCCTCCACCCATCTCTCCTCCAGTGACCCTCAGTTGGTTTCCCATAGTTAAGAATCTCTCATGTTTTTTCTCCCTCTCTGATGACTTTCCATTCAGTTTTCCCTCCTTTCCCCAAAGGTCCTCTACCCTGTTTCTTATATTCGACATCCGAGTGAAACCATGTCATTGTCTTTCTCTGACTTATTTCACTCAGCTTAATACCCTCCAGTTCCATCCACATCAATATAAATGTTAAGATTTCATCCTTTCTGATGGCTGAGTAATATTCCACCATATGTGTGTGTGTGTGTGTGTGTGTGTGTGTGTGTGTATACACCACATCTTTATCCATTCATCCGTCAATGGACATCTCGGCTCTTTGTACAGTTTAGCTATTGTGGACATTGCTGCTATGAACCTTAGGGTGCAGATGCCCCTTCAGATCACTACATTTGTATCTTTTGGGTAAATCCCTAGTGGAGCAATTGCTGGGTCGTAGGGTAGCTCTATCTTTAACTTCTTGAGAAAGCTCCATACTGTTTTTCCAGAGTGGCTCTACCAGCTTGGCTTATTGAATATTCACCAGATTAACATAGAAAAAATGACCAGCTTTCACAGTATATATAAATTTACTGTGGAAACCTCTTTTCAAATCAATGTCTTTCAGATATTAAGATATCTTTCAATGTGACCCAAGGTTTGGTGCTATGACAAAAAATTTCCATTTAACTTTTAAAAAATGGTTGTGGGGGATTATTTTTTTCTTCATTTTTGAATTAGATGTTTGAGAGCCAAACATATAATTTTTAAATATATATGTATGCATACATACACACACACACACACTTAAAATGAAAACCAATTAAAGCCCAAATGATTTATGTAGATACTCTGTCCTCAAGAGAGTAGAGCCTAACTCCCCACTTCTAATGTGTGAGCCTACTGACTGCCTTCCAAAAAGCAGAGGATGAAGGTGATGACAGACAGACTAAAATGGAAAAACCTGACAAACATGACCTCAGTGAAGAGTTCAAGGATTACATCACCAGTGACAACTCATGCTCTCTTGATACAATATGATGAGAATGGCACATTTACCTCTGTAGTTCTCCCCAAAACTTCCAACCTCAGTCCAATCATAAAGAAAACATCAGACAAATCCCAGTTGAGGGACATCTACAAAGTCCCAGACGAGAACTCCTCAGAACTGTCCAAGTCATCAAAAGCAAGGAAAATCTAGAGGCTGGTAAAAGGATATAAACTTTGAGTTATAAGATAAATAAGGTCCGAGGTCTAATGTATAACATGGTGACTATAATTGATAATACTATATTGTATATTTGAAATTGGCTAAGAGAGTAGAATTTCAGTGTTCTCATCAAAAGAAGAGATAAATTTTTTTAAAAAGAAGTTTCCCATTTTTCTTATCCTTTATATTAAAAGTGAAAGCAAAATGAGTTATATTGTCTAGTGGATAGCAATCGTTATCATATAGTGTTCACAGAATGATCATTAGAGGTACTCTGATTTGCATGTGAATAGGGAAATTAAACTATACTCTTGAAAGACCAAAAAAGAAAA
>JAQQSY010006051.1:0-11276 GCA_028646535.1 Procyon lotor | reverse complement strand
AGCTAATTCATTGGCCACTATTTTTTTTCCCAAATATTAGCATCTATTTGGGAAACAAAACTTTTCATTTATTATAAGAAATACTTGACTGTATCATTATAAGCTTGTGAGATTCAGTGTATATAGGTGATTTCATATTCCCATCTCTACCATGCCCAGTTTCAAACTGTTCTTTTTGTATATTGTATGGTATGCTCTGCTTTACTGGCATGGTCCTAATGTCATTGTATACATCCTTCCATTGATAGAATAACCAAGTTATTAACCTTTTTTGTCAGTGATATTGGAGTCTTGTTAGTGTTGGAATTGTAATCATCCTCATTTTCATTATGTGAACTCTTAGAAAGCATTGTTGCAATAGTCATGGTATCATAAAGAAACTAGCACTATTGCATTACAAAGCACAACAGTTAATCCACAAATAATCACAACAAACTTAAACTGCATCATTTAGACTGATGCAATAATGGATGATTCATTATTGTGAACAGTAAATCATGGTTACCAGTATCAACAGTTTGGTAGAGTGACTGACTACGAAGGTGTAAAATCTATGCCATATCTGTTTGACACTAAAAACAATGTTGCTTTCAGTCCCTATATTTGGCTCATCATGTGAGTTTCATGCTATTTCACAACCACCTACATTGACTACTGAAACCTTTCGCAGCCTAAAGTAAGGTTTCTTGGGATTCAAGACTTTTAGTATTAAACTTACAGTCGGGGCGCCTGGGTGGCTCAGTCGTTAAGCGTCTGCCTTCGGCTCAAGTCATGATCCCAGCGTCCTGGGATTGAGCCCCGCATCAGGCTCCTTGCTCGGCAGGAGGCCTGCTTCTCCCGCTACCATTCCCTCTGCTCGTGTACCCCTCTCTCGCTATGTTTCTCTCTGTCAGATAAATAAAATCTTTTAAAAAAAAAAAGCAAAACTTATAGTCTACACAAATCAAGACAATTGAGCATCCATTGTAGGACCTCAATGTTCAAATGGTATTGTGTCATCATGCTGACTGGGGACTGAGTCAAAAGCCCATGACGGCCACCCAGTAGCAACTTCTGGGACTTTGGACTAGAATTGAGTCTACTAATAATATATAACCTTTGAATGACAGTGGGTTATTTTCTGGCTTTACTTAAAATACTATTAACAAAACAAAAAAAATATTTTGAAATAATACTTAGCATGTCATGGATTATGTCACAACAGCACTCCATTAAAAAATGAAATGCAAAGAAGAGTTCTCTTATTAAACAGGCATATCACATTTACAATATTGTCACAAGCACTACACACAGAGATAACTTATTGCATTTATGAAGAGGTGACTGGCATGACGATACCTCTGAGGAGTCACCTAACTCCAAATCTAAATAGTCCCTTCCCTATGATCAATAGCTGAGGGTACTAAATCAGCAGTATGATTTAAAGATGGTAGCTCAAGGGTGGACTGGCAAGAATTAATTTGGAAAAGGGCTTCATGGCTGTAGTTAACAGCTATCCCTTAAACAAAGAAGGAAAAGCCAAATCTACTCATAGGCAGACTTAACAGTATTCCTAGTGGCATCCGGAAGGACTAGATGATAACAATCAAGATATGGTGTGGATTTTAGTAATACCTGGGTGGTAGACAACAGGTTAACAGTATGGTTTAAAATGGGTCTTAGATAAATAGAAAATTAAATTTCAGTTTGGGGTGATACATTATAAAATGTGGTGGGCTTAAAGGGAGAAAAGCAAAGGAACATATTAGTAATCTCAAAAGAACCCCTTTTCTGACTTCAGAAGGGAACTGAAACCAGTACGTGGATGCCCTTATTTATTCTTTCAAAGAATTCTCTCCTGTATATGAAATGATTGGTATGAAGATATTTAATCATCGAAATAATAGGGAGAGAAAAAACCCTCACTAATTTAAGCCACCACAAAGCTTTAAATGTGGTAATTTTTCAAACAGAAACAAAAAAAACTAAGCACAGCTATAGGCCACCTATTGAGAATGTCTTAGCTCAGGCTGCTATAACAAAATAGACTGGGGAGCTTAAATAACAGACATCTATTCCCCTACAGTTCTGGATTCTTGGAACATCAAGATCAGGGTGCTGGTAGATTAGGTTCCTGGTAAGGTCCTCTTTCTGGCTTGCAGAGAGCTGCCCACTTCCTATATCCTTGCATGGCAGGAAGTAAAAGCTCTGGTGTCTCTTCTTCTTCTTTTTTAAGATTTTATTTATTTATTCGAGAGAGAGAGAGAGGGAGAGAGAGAGAAAAAGAGCACACATGAGCTGGGGGAGGGCCAGAGGGAGAGACTCTCAACCAGACTCCAAGCCGAGTGTGGAGCCTCATACAGGGCTCAATTCCATGACCCTGAGATCATAATATAAGACAAAACCAAGAGTCAGACACTTAACCAACTGAGCCATACAGTTACCTCTCTACTTTTTGTAAGACTAATCCACCCACCCTTATGACCTCATCCATACCTAATTATTTACCAAAAAATTCACCTCTGAATATGATCACATGGGGGGTTAGGGTTTCAAGATATGAATCTGGGGGGATGGGGATTGGGACACAAACACTCAGTCCATTACAGATTCAAAATTGGCCCATAGCTGGCCTATTACCCATGGCTCCAGGTGATAGAAATAGGTCTTTCCAAGGATATACACTGATTCTGGATTTGGATTTGCATACCCAGAAACTGAAGCAAGTGTTCCAAATACTACTATAGATCTGGAGCCAAAATTTTTCAATCTGGATTCCCTATCAGTATATCACCTGATCAAAGAATCTTTTTACTATAGGTACAGTACAAAAATTGGCTAAGAAACATCATATACAGTGGATTTATCACATACTTTATTATCCACCAAAATAGTGGACTGATTGAGAATTGCAGTGGGCAATTGAAAAATCCTTTTAAATTAGTGAGTGGAGGAGAGGTGAGCTGAAGAAGTGGCTTGCATGACTGAATAAATGTTTTAATTTGTACAGAAATAAGGTATTCATCCCTAATTAGTTTTTGAGGTATTACAGGAAAGATATGGAAAAGGGGTGGGGATGACTCAAGATCTTACATAAACTTCTTCCTTATTATTAAAATTTTAATTTTCTCTCTGCCTGGTCCTATACTGTTGAGATCTAAATTACATATAAAATTCCAAAGGAAGGCTCAATTGCTAAACATGCTAAACAAAAATAACAAATGATACATAAGAAGACAAAAATATAATCATTTATAGTCAGGGTTGTTTAAAAGGGGTGTAACTTTAACAAAAATTTTTTTAAAGATTATTTATTTATTTATTTGTCAGAGATCACAAGTAGGCAGAAGGGCAGGCAGAGAGAGAGGGGGAAGAACCTCCCTGCTGAGCAGAGAGCCTGATGCAGGGCTCGATCCGAGGACCCTGAGATCATGACCTGAGCTGAAGGCAGAGGCTTTAGGCTTTAACCCACTGAGCCACTCAGGCACCCCAAAAGTTTTGAAAATATATAGACACATATCATACTCTTAGATATAAACACTAAACATTTTAATATGTATATATATGTATATATATATATATATTTCTTAAGTCAAATATATAAATTTAAGCAAATCCAAAAACAGTTTTAAGAGGACATTTTTGAAATGACAGAATATTTACAAAATATGGAAAAAGAGGATATTATTGCTGAACATTTTGAAAGAAAAGATGGGACAGTTGGGCTATTTTCCTTTCAGAAACTAAACGTTTGCGTATCTGGGTGGCTTAATTGCTTGAGCATCCCCTCCCTCTGCTTGAGAGAGACTCTCTCTGTCTCTCTCAAAACTAACTAAATAAATAATCTTTTATAAAAAACTAAACTTTAAGTTTAAAACTAAACTCTTTTATTTTATTTTTTTTAAAGATTTTATTCATTTATTTGACAGAGAGAGAGATCACAAGTAGGCAGAGAGGCAGGCAGAGAGAGGGGGAAGTAGGCTCCCTGCTGAGCAGAGAGCCCGATGCGGGGCTTGATCCCAGGACCCTGAGATCACGACCTGAGCAGAAGGCAGAGGCTTTAACCCACTGAGCCACCCAGGTGCCCCAAAACTAAACTCTTTTAAATAAAAAATACTTAAAATTCTCTTTTGTGGGGGCAAACAGAAAAAAATAATAAAATAAAGAACTCAGAACACAATCAGTGAGATATACAACTTAATATCTCTTGATTATGCACACATTCAACAGAACTTAGTATATAGTGTTATTTGATAAAGTTTTATTTTACTTATAGTGATTTTGGGGGAATATTGAGTTCCATACAACTCATATCAGTTGTTCTCATTATAATGTATCAACTCAGGTACTTGTAAAAATATACACTCCCTAAGATCTCATGGCTAGAGACTGCTTCATCTGTATAACAAACCACATGTTTCTAATAGCATGTGGTTTTGATCTCTGCATTGACAAATGCTATCCTATATCCCATTCCAGACTAAAAATCACATGAATAAAAAGAGATATGTAAGATATAATTATGTGAAAAGAGTAACAGAGTTGACAACTTTATTAACTTTGAAAACAGTAGAAAAATTTACAGTGGAAAATATTGACATATTATAATGTATACAAACAAAAATTGCAGTGAATTCAGTGAAGATAACAAAACTCAAATAAAAAATACAAAAGAATAGAAAATATTTTTTCTATCAATAAGTGAATAAATGTTGACATAGTATTATATCATTGTAATTTATAAGAAAGCTATCAAAGTATTAATATCTCAAGTGGAAAAAACTAACAACTGAGTTAATTAGATGAAATTCAAATAAAAAAACTTCTCTCTAAATGGCTAAGATAAAAAAACACAGGAAATAATAAGTGTAAGCACAGATGAAGATAAACAAGAACTCTTGTGCACTGTTGGTGGGAGTGCAAACTCCTGTAGGCACCATGAAAAGCATGGAGGTTTCTCAAATATTAAATGGAACTAGTCTATGATCTAGTAATTGCACGACTAGGCATTTACCTAAAGAATACAAAAACACAAATTTGAGAAGGTATATGCACCCCTATGTTTATTGCTGTATTATTTATAATAGCCAAACTATGGAAACAGCCCAAATGTTCAGCAATAGATGAAGGATAAAAATGAAGCGATATGTGTGTGTGTGTGTGTGTGTGTGTGTGTGTGTGTGTACACATATATAGGGTGTGTGTGTGTGTGCACGCACACAGTGGAATATTAGCCATAAAAATGAGCTCTTGTCATTTGTAACAACATGGATGGAACTAAAGAGTATGATGTTAAGTGAAATAAGTTAGAAAAGGACAAATACAAGATAATCTCATTTATATGTGGAATTTAAGGAACAAAACAAATGAGCAAAGAAAAATGAGACAAACCAAAAAATAGGCTCTTAAGTATAGAGAAAAAACTGATGGTTACCAGAGGAGAGGTGGGTGCAAGGATTGGTGAAATAACTGAAGGAGATTAAGAGCACTTTTCCATGATGAGCAGAATAAGTTATAAAATTGAGTCTCTGTATTGTACACCTGAAAGTAACAAAACACTATATGTTAACCACATGGAATTAAAAAAAAATATGTTCATAACAAACAAGTAAACTAGCCTGTATTCCTGCTTGTATTCTATAAAAAATGTTCATCTTATATAAATACATATAACTATGTATTTATGGTTTATACAAAGAAGGATTTATTCTTTAAGGTAGAATCAGTGTAGAAAGTTTTGTATTGGCATATATGCAATAAATAATATTTGGTTTTATTTACTAATTTTTGAAGAGTGTTCTTAACATCAGAAATACATGGGGAGAAATCAGAGAATCAGACAGCTTCCTTGAAAATAAAATTCCATATCAGCATTGCTTATAGAAATAAAAGGTTTATCTCATTAATTAGGAATACCCCAGCACATTTAACCCTATACTTCTGCCATAAGATTTTATATTATATTACATGTCCTCAACTATCAAGTGTGGAACCTATACTGGTTTTTTGGCTGCATGACTCAAATCACTTTAGTTCGTTTAACAAAAACAAATCTATTTGAGGGATAAGGGTTTCTTACAGAGTCAAAAGAGTAATTGATTCATCAAACTTAAGAAGGTTGGGGCACCTGGGTGGCTCAGTGGGTTAAAGCCTCTGCCTTCTGCTCAGGTCATGATCTCAAGGTCCTGGGATCGAGTCCCACATCAGGCTCTCTGCTCAGCGGGGAGCCTGCTTCCTCCTCTCTCTGCCTGCCTCTCTGCCTACTTGTGATCTTTCTCTCTATCAAATAAGCAAATAAAATCTTAAAAAAAAAAAACAAAAAAAACAAAAAACCTTAAGAAGGTTGAGGAATCAGAGCATATCCAGTTTTCCAGATAGTAAGAGCTATTATCCTTAGGTATTGTCACTGATATAATTTAGCCTAAGAGCAAAATCTCAGGGAGAGTCTAGTTGCCTGAATCTGAACTCAGTTTCTGCCTCTTGGTGGATAAAGCAGAAGGAACACTGAATTACATAATTTCTAAAAAGCAATTTTATTAATGTGAACATAAATAAAAGGTGATTGGGTACTATGTGGTCTAAAGAATCAAATGGCTTACTATCACTTAGATGAGTATATGTGGAGAGAGAATAGGAGTTAATCAACATTAAATTGGTAATTTATCATACTGTAATCTACTAATTTGGAGTAGAGTAGAATCTGGCTAATCAATTATGATTTCTAAAGAACTTTATATTTACTTTGTATTTGAAATATATTCAGACATGCATTGAGAACTTAATCGCAAGGAGACAGTAAAGTGGAACATTTGGAAGTCGATAAAATATAAAAGTTAGTGGTATGCATTTTTGAAAGTCAAAATTCATGTTTCTGTGGTAGGCAAGATTCAAAAGAATTGCATTCTTCCTTGTTTAACTTTAGTCTATTATATTTCTCTAGTGTTAGCACACTTTCAGCAGCTTTCCATCATTATGTCAGGGTAGTACTTCATAATATTTTTCACATTTTCTGCCTCATACATCAAACTATAGAATTTTATCCATAAGGCAGAGCTGTCATTCTGTAAAATTTTTAGCAATGTTCTCATTTTTATCTGACATCTAGAAATACCTAAAGTAATAAAAAATCATTTTTACCTCATATTTGCTTTGGTTTTCATTCTGTCCCTGTCAGTCTGTATACAGTATAGCAAGGGAAGATTTATATAACATCATTTTGGGTGTTTCAGAATCAGACAAAGAATCCTCACCTTAGCTGTTTTTTTTCCCCACAGAATTTTACACAAAAACGTGAAACCTATACTTAAATAATACTCTCTTTCTCTTAAGACTTTATTTTTTTATGAACACTTCTCATTAAGTGGAAGTTTCATTTATGTACACACACACACACACACATACATATATTTATATATATAATTTAACAACTACAAAGAAAGACAGATTTCATTTCCTGAGAAACGCCACTATTCTGAGCAATTTGATGGAAACATTAGAAAACTGCATTTATGTTTCTTAGTTTATCTTATTATAGTTTTCAACTATCTATTAAGATACTTAAAAATATGATTTTGCTGGACATTCAAGTTTCAATCCAATTATGGGAATACAAAACTGAGCATTAAAATAGATCCTTATTTCAAACAACTTATTTCCCAAGTGGCACCTGTGAAAATGTAAATCCAATCCTAACTATATTCAATTTCAAGGTATAAAATCTTGAATGGAGAGATATTAATTTCCTGAAAAATCTAAAATGTGATATACTCTCCTTAAAGATGATCATATATTAATTTTTACAGTTTCATTATAAACATATATTTTAGTGAGCCCCTAGTATGTTCCATATACTATGCAAATGAATTAACTCAATGGATCCTCCAAAAAAACTAGCTATGATTAATCTTCTTATTTAATATTGAGGAAACTGTAGCTTAAAGAGGTTAACCAACTTGTGCAAGTTCAGAAAGCAAGTTCATGAAGGTAGTCAAGATAGCATTTGAACCCGAGAACACAGACTTGGGTCTTCCCCCTCTGCCACTCTACTCTAATGCTTCCCCCAAAGGGGCTTCCTTGTACAAAAACCAAAGAATATCAGATTGAAAATACTAAAATTTATTTTAATCAAGCCTATATTTTTCATAGTCATGACTTCATAATAGAGACAAAATGGGGTCATCCAAATGATATGTTTCATTATTTCACTCAAAAATCTCAGTTTTGACATGAAGATAAACTCTAAAACAGAACTACCAAAATAATCCATTGATGCACAACACAAGAAAAATGAATGTGTGTGTGTGTGTGTGTGTGTGTGTGTGTGTGTGTGTGTGTATTTTTTTCCTAGTCTTTGTACCTTTGAGGACCAGTATGTTCTGGGAAAAGGGTGAAGGTGGAGTGATCCAAGAGTTTGGGAAGTGATACATGTTCCCTTCCTCTCAACATACATTACATATTGATAAGAGAGAGAACACTGAGGCCAACTTACCTATAGTTACTGACTGCAGTGCTTCCCATTGTTCTTTGAAATAATTAATAAGCAAGTGCATAATTTGGGAAAGGTTACTGAAGACCAAGTGAAAGTCTACTTTTTCTGATACACTATAAAAAGTTTGGTTCGAATGTTATAACTGGAGGATATTCGAACTGAAAGTGGTTTCAAAGAAAAAACCCAGAAGGAGTGACTGGATTTCATCAAGGATCGCTGGAAAATGGAACTAATTACTTCTGAATGTTAAGAAATAATTGGATCATAGAATTAGAAGAGTACATGCATGCATTATCAACTTAGGAAGATAGGTTTTTGTGTTGTTTCCCATTGATAGTTTTGCATGTAAAACTAGAAGATACAAAAACAGTTTATAATTATTTCTTTTACTAAGTCTAGTTACTATACTTTTAAAAATTCATGACACCAAGTTATTTTGCCTTAAGTAGTAGCAATACATAGCTTACCTATGTTTGTAGCATAAAGGTGAGGTTTTTTAAAAGCTTTTATTTAGGTTGTCACCAAAAATATACAAAGCAAGAAGTACTTCGTTTTACTTTTAAATAATAGTATTAATTTTCCTCTTTTCTGAACCATTTTTTTTTAAGATTTTTTATTTATATTATTCGACAGAGAGAGAGAGATAACAGGGAGGCAGAGAGGCGGGGATGGGGGGAGGCAGGCTCCCTGCTGAGCAGAGAGCCGGATGTGGGGCTCAATCCCAAGACCCTGAGATCATGATCTGAGCTGAAGGCAGAGGCTTTAACCCACTGAGGCACCCAGGCTCACTTTCTGAACCATTTTCAATCACAGCTTGGTTTGGCTACTATAACTATATTTTGCCTCAAGATTAATTTTAAAAGGAATATGATACAGACAAAAAATAGTTTTTTAAAATAATTGAATTTTAAAAATATCAACATTTCTGCACCCACTTCTGTAATTTAGATAACTTGCCACCAGGTGGAAGTAGTGTTTCCATTACTAAATTAAGTGTTGGCTCCAGCAGCAAATTAACAAAACATTATATTTTGTGTTTATTTATAAAAATATAAATCCTTTCTTTTATTTTTTTATTAACATATAATGTATTATTCGCCCCAGGATACATGTCTGTGAATCATAAGGCTTACACATTTCACAGCACTTACCATAGCACATACCCTCCCCAATGTCCACCACCCAGCCACCCTATCCCTCCCCCTCCCAGCCACCCTTAGTTCATTTCATGAGTTTAAAATATAATTCCTTTTTATATAGCCAATAAGTAGCAATAAGTAGGTATTTTCTTGAAGTTTGATACCCCTGTAGACAAGGATAAATATATAAAAAATATATATAAATATATTAAAAAATAGATGCTTTTAAAGGTGAAAAGGAAAATGATCCTTTATGTAGATGAGCTGGCAAATGGAGTTTCAAATTGTCATTACATACATAATTTCATACGCAATCATAATAACTGGATGCAAAGGAAAAATAGCACTTTGTCGTCTCACTGATGAATTTTACTGCTGAAAAAACTAAGCTTAGATTGCTCCAGAGATTATTGTTTTGAGATATGGATCTAACAAAAAAACCCATCCTATTTTTTTTTAAATGCTTTGTCAATTTTATTTTATCCCAGAATATCAAATCCTAGGTAAGAGTTAAATTACAAATCTCCATTTTCAAGTTTCAGGTTCTTGAATACTCATCCTACCATGGCTGTCTGGGAACAGCGTCACTTCCTAATTCTGTTCAAAGGGTATTGGAAAAATCTTTGTGGAGGCCGAGAAAAATGGTTTCTGCTCTTCACACTGTGTTTAATCTGTATTCTTTCTTAGTTATCACTTGTCTGAACTTGTCCAATGATACCTGCCTCTCAAATTAGTGAACATTTTGTGTTTTCCTGGCCTACTGTCCTCTTTCCTGAATGTGAAGAACTGATGTTATATCACAGGGAAATTGTTGACATTTGGGATCCTGAGTCATACTCCAGTGCCTGCTACCTAATGGCTGTTACTTCACCTCTTTGGGTTTCTAGGTTTTTTTTTTTTTTTGGTTTGTTTATTTGTTTGTTTTTGTTTTTTTTTAAGATTTATTTATTTAGGGACAGAGAGAGAAGGAGAGAGAGAACAAAAGCGAGAGAGCATGTGCGGGAGGGGCAGAGGGAGAAGAGAGAATCTCAAGCAGACTTCATGCTGAGCATGAGCTGAGGGGGCGTTCAATCTCCAGACCCTGAGATCAGGACCTGAGCTGAAACGGAGAGTTGGAAACTTTATCAACTGTGTCACCCTGGCGCCCTTTGAGTTTCTAGTTTTTTTTTTAAAGAAAATTCTGAGCTTGATCTGAATAATAATGCCTCTTTCCTGTTTTAATATTCTATGATTATAGTGGTAAGTGGCTATATTGTATACTTTTTTATAGTTTTTTTTAATTGTACACTTCTTAATATGATAAGGGGTTTTTTTGACAAGAATACAATTTTTATCATAATGATTACAATCAATATGTTCTGACATGGTTTCTAACAATAGACTTCTTTGGCTGTTTCATCAATGCCATGTTTCTCAGCCTTCAACGTTTCTAAATACATTGAAATAAGTTTCAATCTCAGTAGCGCTGGCCAGCATTAAATAAAAAGATGCAAGGCATTTCAAATTGAAGTAGGTTTATTTTGGGAGAAGAGGCAGCACTTTGCCAGCTTGCGTGTCAGCAATTAGAAGGAACAAAAGCGCTCTACCCACCCTACTTGTTGGCAAAACAATAAGCTTAGATAAATATCTCCCCAGTTAAAGGAGACTAAGCTGGAAATACATTTTTTTTT
>JAQQSY010006050.1:0-11276 GCA_028646535.1 Procyon lotor | reverse complement strand
CCCACCCTCCCACACCCCTCCCCCACCTTGCAGCTTAGTGTCTTCCTTGGGAGGCTCCTCCCTGGTCGCCCCCTAGGCCTGGGGTCCCGAGGCCTCTGCCCACACCAGGCTCTGGCCCTCCTGCCCTGCCCCTACCCTGGTCCTCCTGCCCCGCCCCTACTTCACGGCCCACTTCTCCCCACGCTCCCACACACTGCTTGCACTCCGCTGCCACCCACACTCCCTGGGATGTGCCTGGTCCCAGGTGTTGCTGGGCGAGGGGTCCCTGAAACAGCCTAGCTGAAGATGGAGGCAAAGTGGGGACACTCCCTCTCCTCTCAGGCCGGGGTGCGGTGCACACGTGGTTCCCGTGGTCACATCTGGGTGCTTGCTCCGCGGGCCGTGACACACAGCAGCGCTCCTGCCCCCCGGCAGTTAGTAGGGAAGGCCTCTGGCAGGGGCCCTGCACAAGGTGCCGGCTCTAGGATTGGGCCCCCAACCTAGCCTTCGCATAAGCAAGGATGAAGGGACTCTGCCATCTGGGGGAAGGACACAGGGACAGACATCCCCTGGGACTCCCCTTCTGGTGGGGGCTCTGCAAAATGCTGACCACCAGCTGGTGAGCCTGGGGTCCTGCTTCCTACACCCCTGAACTCTGCATGCCTCTGCCCCCCAACAGAACTGGCACCCTCCTTTACCCGGCGTAGCGCTTAGGGGCTCTGCCCTGGTCCTGGGTGGATCGTGGGGCGGGAGCAGAAAGGGCTGGGGTTACCGTCAGGGGCTTGTCTTAATGTCCACGCAGGGCTGTGTGACGGCAGTATCTGAGCTCCCGGTTGGTTCCTGCTGAGCTCTGCTGGGAGGGTTGGGAGCACACATATCCCTAACCCTGTTTCTCAGGTCACGTGGCTGTGGTTCCCACCCCACAGGTAGTGTGAGGCCAGGAGCACTCATCCACATGCCCCTGGCCAGTCCCCGCACCTCAGGATTCCCAGTTTCCTTATCTGTAAATTGGGGATTCGGAAATTCCCAAGGGACTGTGTATGAACGGACTAGTAGACCCCAGGACAGAAAGTGCCCGGATGTTGTTTTTGTTGTGTTGGCAGCAGCAGAAACCCATCAAGAACTGTGGGCAGGGTGGTCGGGGTCCTGCCACCTTATCCCCACACTCCCCACCTGCGGGTCCCCTCCTCAGGGGCTCCCAGGCCACCAGTCTCAACAACTAGTGAGAAGGAAGACCGAGGGGACCCCGGGCCAGTCTGGGGCTACGTCCAGGCTGCCAGAGCCGCTCCCACGGAGCCAGCTGAGGGGCAGGAGCCGCTAGGGGCCACTCAACAGCCGGGGGCTTGATGAGGGGCTCGCTCCCCTCCCATGTCCAAGAGGACAACGCTCTTCCCAAGAAAGCGCTTCCTTGGCCAGAGGGGACCAGTGCCCGGAATGTCTTGGAATGTCCCCACTCTGCAGAGCAGACGCGAGCACGCAACCCTCCCCACTCTTGGGGGCCCCTTCCCCCAGGCCCAATGGGCGGCTGAGAGACCCTCCCTCTCTGGGCCTCTCCCCGTTGAGATGTGGCTCCAGGAGATCCGGCTCCTGGGCGCTGACCCTCTACGCCCCTCCTCCGAGCTCCAGCCTTCGCTGGGGTCACTCTGTGTCCGGCGGGAAGCGGTGTCGTCTGCTGCCCACGCGACACCCCCGAAGAGACCACGAGGTCCCGTGCTCCCGCGGAGCCAGAGCTGCGGGGGCTGTCCCAGGGCAACAGGTTCTTGCACACGAGGTGCAGACCCCGCGGACCGGCCAGGCGCACCCGCCGCTCTCCGCACCCTAATGGGCCCTGCGGCGCTGGCCCGGCGGCGTGCGGCCCCACCGCGCTCCGCTTCCTCTCGGCAACGCGTCCGGCCGCGGCGCCCTCATTGGCCGCGCGCCCCGCCGCCGCCCATTGGTCCGCGGTCCCTACTTTACATAGACCGCTCTGGGCCAATCGGCGCGTGGCGCCTACTTAACATGCACGCCGGCCGCCAGTCAGCGAGCGCGGGGGCCGGGCCACCACGTGCTGTTGCTAAGCTTGGGCTTCTAAATTGTTACTACCGCGGCGGGCCTATCGGAACCGAGCTTCGCATCTGTCAACATTCTCGGCCCGGCCCGAGGCGTTCGGCCAGCTCCCATTGGCCCCGGCCCGGCCCAGCGCCCGCCCCCGGGGCCGGAGCGCCGGCCCCCATTGGCTGCGTCGGCCGCCGCTCGCCCTTATGTGTCAATTTGAGGGCCCGAGGCGGAGGGTGGCGGCCGAGCGCGCAGGGAGTCCGCGGGAGTCGGGGAAGTGGGGCCGCCGGGCGCGCGGGGCGGGCGGCGAGCGGAGCCGGCCGGAGAGGGCCGGGCAGCGGCCGCCGCCGTCCCGGAGAGCGCGGGCGGGCCGGAGGATGGAGCTGAATTCCCTGCTGATCCTGCTGGAGGCGGCCGAGTACCTGGAGCGCAGGGACCGAGGTAGCGCCCGCGCCCCTTTGTGCGCCGGGCCGCGGGCGGGCGGGCGGCGGCGGGGCCGGGGCCGGGCCGGGGTCCGCTGACCGCGCCGTGTGTCCGCAGAGGCCGAGCACGGCTACGCCTCGGTGCTGCCCTTCGACGGCGACTTCGCCAGGAAGAAGACAAAGGCGGCCGGCCTGGTGCGCAAGGCCCCGAACAACAGGTACCGCCCCCCCGCGCGGCCGCCCCCCCAGCCCGGCCCCCGGGGTCGCCCCCCGGGGCGCCCCCCACCCCCGGCCCCGACCCACGGGCCGCAGCCCCGCCGCGGGCCGCGCGCCCCGGCGGCCAGCCTGGAGGAGGAGGCGCGCCCGGGCCGCGGCCGCAGCCCCGCCCGGCCGGCCCCGCCCGCACCGTCGCCATCTTCCCGCGGGCCGCGCCTCCTCGGCCTCTCGCGTAAACAGTGCCACGCGTACAGCGCCCGCCGCCCGGGGTCTCCTCCCGCAGCCGCTCCCGGCTCCCAAGTTGTTCCGGACTTTTCCGGGCAGGAAAAAAGTTGTCAGGGGGCGCTGGCCGGTGCCCCGTGAGTCCGGGGAAACTGAGGCTCGGTGTACAGCGGCGTGGGACCGCCCGCCCTGACCTCTGCTTGCTGCGGGTGGGTGGACCGCATCTCTCCTGCTGCTGGGCCGAGTGCCCCCCGCGGGGGGGCCTGCACAAAGAAGGCGCATGGACGCCCTGCCCTGGGCCCCTACGGCCCGTATGTGAATCCACGGAATCCAGTCTCCTGCCCAGTCTCCTGACATGAGTGGAACTGCGGTGACAAGTGTAGGGTCCCCCTCTTTGGGACAGGAGGCCCTTTTGAAGGGGAGCCGGAAGAGGTGCAGGCCGCTGTGCAGTAGCCCTGCCCCACCCCCCCCTTCCTTTGGCCTCATTCCCAGGCTGTAGAAGCAGAAAGCTGGGGTGCACATCCCTGCAGAGGGCCGGGAGGGCCCCGAGCGAGGGCTCCCGTGGGGGTCCACTCCCCCCACCGCCCTGAAGACGGCACCACACCTGGCAGTGCCCGGGGGCTCGCTGTGGCTCTGTACCATGTCACCACGCAGGGAGCTGGGCACGCAGGGGGCTTCAGGGCCCCTTGGCAGAGGGTGCGGCTCATTCCTGTGGCCTGCCCGGTCTTGGGAAACAGAAAGGCTGGCACAAGGACCCATCTCCTGTGACGTCCTGGCGCCCTCGGCCTGGCAAGGAGTTGGTTGAGTCTCCATCTGCCCTGGCTGGACGTGCCTCCCAGTGCCAGCCCCTGGTCCCCTGCTGAGGACAGTTTAGGAAAAGATATGTGAGGGGGGCACCCCGGCCTCAGGCCTCCTGGGTGAGCCAGCCGGCCCCCCGCTCTTGGCTCTCACTGCCCCCAAACACCCTGGGGCCCATGGAGAACTCTGGGGCATGACCTTGGACTCCCCCACAGTACCCGGAGTTGATAACCAGAATCCCAGCTGAGACTCTGGGGGCTTCGGGTGCTGAGTGGGTCAGGACCCGCTGCTGTTCTCCCAGCCCAGAACAGATGTGTTATTTTTATCTGCAAGTGAAAGCTGAGGAAACAGGGGCAGAGAAATGGAATTCCTTGCTTGGGGCCACCCTCCCATCCCTGGGACCCCCGTTCTTAGGTGGGGTCCTGGCCTTCTCCATTCTGCCAGGTAGAGGCCCTCAGGGTGCTGGGGAGGGCCAAGGGGGGCTCCCGGGCTGCAGTGCCCCTCTTTGCTGCTCCTCTGGGGTGGACGAGGCTCCCTAGGGCTCCCCGAGAGGGCCCCTCCAGGTCGTCCTGGCCCAGCTGGGCCCCACGCAGCCCAGACTGGGGGGTGAGGCCCGAGCAGTGCCTAGAGGATCCAGGGCCCTGTCTTGGCCGGTGGGGCAGTCCCACCCGGCAAGGCTCCTGCAGCTCGCCACGGTGAGGGAAAAGGGTGGGCACCGCTGGGACCAGGGTGAGGAGTGGGGCAGGAGGGCACTGTATGTGTGGGGAGGCCCCACAAGCCCCAGGAAGGGCTTTGGGGACAGCGGTTCAGCAGGAGGGAACTGGAGCCAGCCTGCTGGGGCACAGGGTCTCCGAGAACATGGCCAGGAGAGTACCTGCCGGGGGGGGGGGGGGGCGTGGGGTGTGAACCAGGGGGTGCCAGGAATGTACCCCAGCCCGGGGCTTCCCTCCCCAGGTCCAAGGCAGAACGCTCCTGGGACCCATGTTGCAAGCCCGCCGCGGTCTACCGCCAGTATCTGGGCCTGCGAAGGGCCCCTCTCCATCCCCCAGCTAGCCAAGGGGTGGCCCTCTCCCTCCAGGATGGGGTCTGGCCCAGACCGTACTGTGAGGGGTGGCCAGACGTGTCTCTCTGTCGAAGGACATGCACTGTCCCTTACCTCCTTCACAGTGAGCAGACCTCCAGACCCCCACGGAGGGCCTGTGGTTCGGGCCTTGCGGAGCCTGACCGCTCCACTCCCGCCTCGTCCCGGCAGAGCTTGGGGCCCCCTGCCCGGCTCGTGTGACCAGCAGGCCCTCAGGGCTCTCCTAAAGCTGCCCGAGAAGGCCCGGGGGCCGACTGCCCTGCTGAGCAGAGGGGAGGCCTTGGAGGGGCATGAGCCAGGGCAGGCCGCAGCGGCGGGAAGGGTGGCCAGGCGCTCCGGCTTGTGGGGTGGGGACGGAGACGGTGGTCCGTGGTTCCCGGAGCAGGAGCGTGAGGGCAGGCAGGCGGAGGTCAGTCGGAGCTCCTGGGAAGAGTGAGGGGCGGGGGACACAGCATTCAGTCTGGGTGTCCCCCGAGGTGGCCTGGGGGCCCTCTGCTCACATGTGAGGCAGCCGGGCAGGCCTAGGAGCCCTCGCTGTCCGTGGGGTCCCCACCTGCACTGGTGGGTGGTGGGGAGCTGGGAGATCAGCCCTGCTGTATCGTCCTGAAAGGCAGGTGCAGTGGCCCTGCCTGCCGGGGCGCCCAGGACTCTGCACCCCTGTCTGGACGGGCCAGCTGGGCAGGGCGTGAGTAGCAGCCGGGGCCCCTGTGCCCAGAGAGGCCAAGACCACGGCCCCAGAGGGAGGCGAAGGGGCCAGCCTCGCTCTCCTTCCTGCCCACTGCCCCGGGGGGCATCCGTGTGTCACAGGCATCTTTCCGTGCTGACCCCTTGGGGCTGGGGCTGCTGTGTCCCTGGTGTCCCCGCAGCTGCGAGGAGCTGTGACGATGCAGGTGGGAGAGCCCAGCAGAGTGAGAATGGTGCTCTGGCCGCGTCCGGGCCGGACCACCCCGTGTCCGAGCGCCCCTGCCCTTGGCCCTGAGTGCTGGCTCCTGGGGCCCCGGAGACGCCGCTGGCCTCCAGGAGCGGGGGGCGGAAAAGGCTGCTGGCTCGGTGCCTGGGAAGTCTTGGGAGTATAGGGTGGGTTAGGCCTAGTACCTTCTGGAAGGGGTCTTGGGCCCTCCCTCTGGCCAGAGCCCCACAGGACTCCCTGAGTAAGCCGGGTGGCCTAGGCACCGCCGGACGCAGCTGTAGCTTTGTGTCTCCTGTCCTTGTCACTCAGTGCCACCCCTGCCTTCACTTGGCAGCCGCTCTCCCGCCCCGGCCCTGCCCGGCCTGAGCCATCCTGGGGCCCAGACCCCTCCTGCCACCCTCGGCAGTTCCCTGGGCCCCCTGGGTCGCGCGCTCATCCCTGTGCTTGGGGACCAGGCCGCAGAGTGAGCTCTGTCTTTCTATCTCTCTAAACAGGTCTTCACACAATGAACTAGAAAAGCACAGGTAAGTGAGCCCCTGTCCCCTACTCCCGGTCGCCCCTATGAGCCACCTGATGCGTCCCACCCACCCTTCTACCGCAAGGATGCTGTGGCCGCAGCCCCTCCCCCTGACGCGTCCCCAGTGTGGCCGACGGTGCCCAGGCTGGGCCCTTGCCCGGGAGGGGTCTGTCTTCGAGGCAGCATCAGGCTCTGTTCTCCGGGGGTGGACACGGGGCCCCGGCGCTACTCTTGCAAGTTCAGAGTAGGGGGGTGCTTGGAGCAGGCCCCCCTGTGCTGGGTGATGCTCAGGCCCTGCTCTCTGGAGGAGGAGAGCCACCTAACTGGGGGCGTCGGAGTCCCTTCGGGAGCGGCTCTGAGCCTCCAGCCAGGAGGGTTTGGTCCCCTGCACCCTGGGGGCTGCCTTCCAAGGAGCTCCCGCTGGTCTGGTGCGGGGCCACTGGAAAGGGCACCCGGCCTCTGGCCACGTGGGCCCGAGGGGAAGCTCTGGCCCAGGGTGGGATCCAGGGGTGCCCCTCCTGCCCACCTACTGGCTGCGGGGCTGGGTCTGCGCTGGGTCCTCTGGGGAGTGAGAAGGCTCGGGGAGAGAAGCAGGGAAGGGCAGCACTGTCCCCCAAGCTAGGTCCCAGGGCCCCTTCCCGGCCAACCCCACCTTGGGTGCTGCAGGCCTGGCTCTGCCCTTGGGCTCTGTGACCCCGGGCCTCCTCTGAAGTAGGGACTGGACACAGGCAGGCTCGGCCCTGCCGACGGGGACCCCCCTGGCGGGTCTCGGCAGGGCAGTGGGAGCTCAGGGTGGGTACAGAGGCCCTGAAGGCGGGAGCCCGGGTGCCGGCACCAAGGGAGGGCACGTGGTAGCTTTTTCCTGAGCTTTGCTCCCATCTGTGAAACGGGCCAGCTCTCTCCGCCCTTCTCGGGGCAGCGTGGGGTGGGGGGGCTTCTGCACATGAGTTGAACTGGCAGCCTGCTCTGGGAGGGCTTGGAGCTCGGCTGGTTCTGCGTGTCCTCCGCCCGCCCCTGCCCAACGCCCACGGCAGTGCCGGCTTCCGCTCCCCTGGGATTCGGCCGGCAGCCGGCCGGGCGCTGGGCAGGTTCGGGACGCCGTGTTCTCTGCAGGAGCCGTACTTCCTGGACTGGTCCTGTTTGAGGGGCTCCTGGGAGGCCGCGGAGCTGGGGCAGGTGCAGGGGCCCTGAGAGCCAGGCAGGCCCCAGACTTGCTCCCAGGCGGGGGGAGCTGGCCAGGCTTCACTGGGCCCCCGGAGCCTGGACAGGCATGAGGGGGTGTTCTAGAGAAGGCTTTGTGGGGTGCGCCCGGGGAACACAGCCCCTCACGTGGACGGAGGGGACGAGGCTGCGGGACGGTGGGCGCCGAGGGCATGGCAGCCTTGGAGGAGGACGAGTTGCTAGCCTTTGACCCCATAACTGCCCCTTGACCTTGGCCTCAGCCACCTTCTCCCAAAGCCCGTCCTGATAGTCTGGGCCTCGGGGGGTCCTTTTGAGACACAGAAGCCGGAGAGATGGGTGACCCGCTGAGATCCCTGTTCCTGCCCCCATCCCAGTGCAGGGTCCCGTTCCTGGGTGGGCAGCCACACGGAGCCCTTGGTGGGAACCGGGGTCACGGCTATGCCTATGGCTGCCCAGCGCTGATGCAGGACCCCGCTGGCCACGGGAAGGAGCGAAGCGCTGGCTGGGTCACCCGGCCGGCCCCCGGGGGGGGGGGTCGCCTTCCCTGGGGGTGTGCCTCCACTGGGCCTGTGGGGTTTCCCTTTGCCTGTTCTCTGAGCCACCGGTCAGCCTGGGGCCCTCCCGGCCCGACCCTGTTCCTCCTCCTAGGCCTCCCCGCCCTCCCTCAGTAGGAAGCGACTCCTGTGGTTCCGCTGCTGACCCCAGGCCCGCGGGCCACAGAGGGCAGGTGCTCCCTGGCAGGGTGAGGCTCCTGGCCCAGCTCCAGGCTTTAGCCTTTGTGGGCGGAGGTAGGGAGCTCCCACCTGCCTGGCACAGGGGCTCACGGTCTTTACAAACCCCATGACGGCTAGAGGGTGCAGGTGAGCAGAAGGGACGCCGGGAACTGTGTGTGCACCCCCCCACCCCCCACCCCAGTGGCCACTGCACCCCCCACCCGCCCCGGAGGGAGCCACAGTTCCCTGCGTCTCCCTCTTCTCCAACAGCCAGGCCTGGGGCGGCTCAGCACTTGGCCATGCAGACACCGGGGGACGTGGCTCGGGAGTCCTGGGCCTTTCTCCCGGGCATGGGGGGCTCGTGGTAAGCAGCTAGGAAGGACCTGTGTCCAGAGCCGGGCTGTGGCCAGTGGCCAGAGACCCAGCTGCTGTTAACATTAATGCAGTGATTCCCAGAGGCAGGTTCTGCCTCCTGAATCCCACAGACTTCCTTCAGGAAGTGGTAAATTTTCAAAGCTCCCAGAAATGCCGGGGACGGCCACGGGGTGCTGGCGGAGGGTGGGGGGCACTGAGCCCTCGGAGAAGGGCTTAGCCGGAGCCCAGCGCAGCCCCAGGTGGCGGGGCCTCGGTACCCTCTCCCGCTCCCCGCAGGGGCGGGACACCGGGGCGATAAGGGTGGGGACCTGCCTGGGCACCCCGGCCGGCACTGGGCAGAGCTGGGTCCCGGCCCACTGAGGCCGCAGTCCTGGCCGCGAGCCCCTGGGGACTCGGGCGGCCGCGTTGTCCAGTGCTCAGCACTGCACGGGGACCATCCTGTGGACTCTCTTTGTCCCTTGAGGAGCCTGTGCTTTAGGATTTCTAAAGCAGTCTGTCCACGTCCGTGACGGACGCTCAGGGGGCCCCCCGTGCCCTTCTCCCCTCCCAGAAAGGGCCATCCTAGGTGGCTGGGAGGCCACCTGTGTCCCCTCCTCCGCCCGGACACTAACTTGGATAAGAAGGGGACCTTGTTATCCGCTGTCTCTTAACTTGACCCTTCACCTGACGCCACGCGAGCACTGTCCTGTGTCGGTGCTGACGCCGGCCGTGCTGCCCACACTCTTAGCCGTGGCCCCTGCTACGAGGCCCCACAGTGCACCTTGTCACCTTGGGGGCTCATGCGAGTGCTGGCCAAGGGTTCGAGTCGCCGCCACGGCCGTTGGGCGCCCTGGTCCCAACCAATCTCCTGGTTGCTCCCCTCCCCCCCACGACCCCAGGACACGTGGCCGGCCGCGCACGGGCCAGTCCCACAGCCTGCCGGTCATGGCAGGTGGGCCCGGATGCTGGCCTCCCCCGCGGGGCTTGGCTTTCCTCGCGGGCTGCGCGGCTGGCTGGGTCTCATGGTAGCTTAGCGGTCTGTGTTCTGCAGCTTGCCTGTGTGTGTCCTTCGCCCATTTCCACAGTAAGATACTCACTCCTCTTTTTATTTTCGATGTGTATGAGCTCAAAATGTCACAAATACTAACCGTTTGTCTTTTATGTGTATTACAGATATTTTTCCACTGTTATTTGTCTTTTAGCTGTGTTTTTTCTTTGTTGTACAAATTCTCTTTCTGATTGTAAAAGTAATATGTGGTGTTTTATTTTAGCATAGAAAGCCTGAAAATACAAAAACAAAAAAACAAAAGCGTAAAGCCAAAGAAATAAACGTTGCCAACCGTGTCACCCGGAGACGCACGCCTCCTGTTCTTCATTGTGTCCTGTTGCGTCTCTCGTGCGCGTCTGCTGTTTGAGTTTCTTGAACAGTCCTGGGTCCCTGGCCGCGTAGGTGGTTCCGTCCGCTGGGCACTCGTGATGCGAGAATGTGGGGTGTGTTAAAGTGATGGTGGGATTCGGGGTACTTTTTATTTATTTTTTCTTTCTCTTGGTTGGCGGTTTTTGATTTTACACAAAGATCACGTACTGCTTACGTAAGCAGTAGATCGTTAGAATTGCCATTTCTGGAGCGCAAACAGACCAGCTCCCCCACCCTTGCCCCATGAACTGGGCTCAGGGGGCAGGACGGCGGGGCCGCCGTGGGACGGTGGCTCCCTGGCTGGCGAGCCCCTCCCGGAGCGTGGAGCGTGGTTGGCAGCCCGCCCCAGGGTTCCTGGCCCCGTTCTCAGTGGGGGCAGCGGGCAGGGTCCCAGAGCCCCTTGGCAGTGGGGGAGCGGAGGTTCCTGAGTCCGGGTGGTCCTGCGGGCGTGCCCCTCCCCAGCCCTGTCTTCGAGAGGAGGTGGGAGCTCATCTCTGAAGGTCCCCCAGCCTCGAGGCAGAGCGCAGCCTCCGTCCCGTGTCCTAGAAGTTCTTGTGGACGACTTCTAGGTCCTGGGGTGCTGAGGTGCTGGGGGTGCTCTGTGGGAGGGTGCCACGGGCGCCTGGGCGACAGACATAGGCTTCCTTCTGCAGGGCGGGGCTGTTCTCGAGGCTCTGCCCACTGGCTCCTGCCCGCACCGGCTGCTCCTTCTCCCAGGCCTCGGGTGCCTCCGTGGTCTGCCTCCCCCCAGGCTCTGCAACGGCGGGGGGCTGTGGACCTGGGGGCTCTGGCAGGTCGGGGACAGGGTGAAAGCCGGGACTTGCCGAGGGAAGGGCCGACGCTGGCCGTGGTGCCGGCAGGGCGACCGGCAGGCAGGCCGTCGAGGCCTCACACGGGCTCCCCCTGCCCTCTTGGCGCTGCTCAGAGTGGTGGCCGGGCCCCCCCGCAGGGGCAGGGAGGGTCTGTCACGTGCACGTGGCAGAGGCCCCCCCAGCCATCCCGGTGAGCAGAGTGCATTTTGGGGTGAGCTGTGGCCACCCTGGGGGTCCCTGCCAGCCTGCCCTCCCACACAGGATGAGCTAGGAAAGGCAGTGTTTCTGACAGGCGGGAGCCAGGCCAGAGCCCCTCGCCCAAGACCCCCATGTGAACGGGGCCGCTGGGTCTTATGAGGACGGTTAGGTGAAAATCTGCGTTCGTCTGCATGGACACAGGGACAAAATCTGGAAGGAAGCCGTCTCCTCTCAGGGACACCAAACTCGGGGGGGGGGGCTGCTCCTTGGCCTTTCGTGACCCAGTAGACTTGTGTTTCTGTGGTGACGTGACCGGAGACCACCCTGAACTCGGCGAAGTGGAACGCCGGTCTCGCCTGGGGCCCGCCGGACCTCCGGGAGCAGCCCAAGCAGGGTGCTAACCTCGCCGCCCAGCTTGTCC
>JAQQSY010006049.1:0-11277 GCA_028646535.1 Procyon lotor | reverse complement strand
AAAAAGCTGCTATAACCCAATTAAATACAAACCACAATGTAAGTGGAAGTTCCAGAACAGGATTTATGTCAAATTCTGCAAAACTGTTAATATTTATTATAATTTTGAATATTGTTTGCCTGTGGGTTGTTCTTTAATAATTAACATAGTTCACTGGGCAACATAAATATTACCTTTGGAGTAGTTCTGGAAAGCACACATGACATTAGTTTAGCTATATTTTTTCTTGTAAACTGGTACTCTTAAGAATTTAACGGAATATTTGAGAGGTAAGGTGGGGGGTTGGGGGTGGAAGGGGGGGAATGAAGCAAGATGAGATGGGGAGGGAGACAAACCAGAAGAGACTCTTAATCTCAGGAAACAAACTGAGGGTTGCTGGAGGGGAGAGGGGTTGGAGGGATGGGGTGGCTGGATTCTGGACACTGGGGAGGGTATGTGCTATGGTGAGTGCTATGAATTGTGGAAGACTGATGAATCACAGACCTGTACCTCTGAAACAAATAATACATTATGTGCTAATAAAAAATAAGAAAAAAAAAAAGAATTTAACGAGATTTACTGAAGTTACAAGGAGATGTATACAACATTCTGCACCTAGTAAGGAAAATTTGCCTCTGATGATTCTAACCTATCTTCTTCATATGGGGATAGAGGCCATGTTGTAAAGTGAGGGCATATCTTTGGGGGTCTCTTGTAATTGGGATTATTTTTTAAAAAATCATCCTTAACCAGAGAAGGCTGTGAGCCAGGGGCTCTAAAGCACAGATATATGTGGCTAAAAACTGAAGGCAAGGTAACAGGCAAAATGCCATGTGGTATTCAACAGAATATTCAACAATCTTGGTGGAAGTTATGTGTCTTCTAAAGTAAAGTCTACTTAAGGACTACACTGAAATTATTCCTAGTTTTTCCATCCATATATTATGCTTGCTAATGCTCACATGACTTATAATTTCCCCAAGGAACCATTATCTCTCATCTAGACTGGTAACAATTTGAGTAGCATTCCCAACAGAACCATAGGACGTAGCATTTGTTTTCAAAATTAAACCTAAACTCTAAATTTTAATGTAGGAATATGATTAATAATATACATTTTTAAGAAAGCTTATGTCTTGGGTCAGTTAAGTGTCTGACTTTGGGTCAGGTCATGATCTCAGGGTCGTGGGATTGAGCCTCACCTTGGAGTCTATGCTCATTGGGGAGTCTGCTTAAAGATTCTCTCCCTTCCTCCCCTTTCCCCCACTGCACTCTCACTCTTTCTCTCTTTCAAAAAAATAAAATCTTCAATTTTAAAAAAGAAATCTAATATCTTACAGGTTTCAAGAATGCTCTTTTTAGGGCTTCTAAAATCAAGTTTTATGCAATTTAGTTTCTCTAATTTTTTTAAAGATTTTATTTATTTATTTATTTATTTATTTATTTATTTATTTATTTGACAGAGAGACCACAAGTAGGCAGAGAGGCAGGCAGAGAGAGAGAGGGGGAAGCAGGCTCCCCGCTGAGCAGAGAGCCCGATGCGGGGCTCGATCCCAGGACCCTCAGATCATGACCTGAACTGAAGGCAGAGACTTTAACCCACTGAGCCACCCAGGTGCCCCTATTTTCTCTATTTTTGACAGTAATTGTATTAAATCTTAGCTTCCATATTAATCATAAGTTTTTCTCCCCATTTTGAATGGGTCAGCTTCCCTTAGCAACTTTTCATTGCTAAAAATTATGAAAAATTGTTCACTGTCCATCTCTACAAATAAATAATACAGAAAGGATGTAAAACAGTGTCTACAAAGTTTGTTGTCATCTGACTCTTATCAGGTACTCTATTACTAAAACTATAGTTCATTCTTATCTGAATCATTCCTTTCTCTTCAGATGTACAAATCAGAGGTTGGCTGTTGAAAGATTACTTTCATTAATAAGGATGACTCTAAGAAAATTATTTCTATAAGAATGTGCACTGTTCTTTCTCTGTTGGGATATACCAAGGCTGCTGTAGCTTGGCCTTTGTGGATTTGGGTAGAGAGTTAAGTTCATCTCCCACCAACCCAGTGGTTTAAATAATGGTGAGTCTCATCCTTGACTGAGGTTGCCTTCTTGCTCAAAAACAGGCAGACATTCAGAAAATGGAGGAAGATGGCAGGTGAGATCTGCCATTGTCTGTAAAAGTCACAAGTAAGCAGAGCATAAAAGGATGATTTCCAGTACTTGCCCTGTAGGATTTCATATTTTGTCATTTTGAATCTATATCTTCGTTTTTTGTTGGTTCGATTTTTGTTTTTGATTTTATTTTGTTTTGCAGTATCACAAGATCTATAGGAAGTTAACTTGGGGAATATTAAAATGGTAAGATCTGTGTATTACATAGTTCTAACCTTTATATAAAACTAGTTGAGCTATAGGCAATAGGTAAGATTCTGTCAGTGCTACATATTTATACAATGTCATTGCAAATCACAACACTCCTCTGATATATTTATATCAATGTAAATACCTATTAATTTCTGAGAAGTTTGATGTCTCTATGCTTCATTTTTCTCAGGTGGCAACTGGGAATAATAAATGCACTTATCCACTGAGATTACTGAGGGAATTTAGTGGGTTAGTCATTGTAAAACATTTAGAACAGATCCTATCTCATAGTAGGGTGTCATAAATTTATTTCCATTGCAAGTAATAATATACATATATTTTAAAGATTTTATTTATTTATTTGACAAAGAGAGATCGCAAGTAGGCAGAGAGGCAAGCAGAGAGAGGGGGGAAAGCAGGCTCCCCACTGAGCAGAGAGCCTGATGCGGGGCTCGATCCCAGGACCCTTGGATCATGACCTGAGCCGAAGGCAGAGGCTTTAATCCACTGAGCCACCCAGTGTCCCAGTAATAATATATTTTTAAGAATTTTGCTTATTTCTTTTTCAGAGAGAGAGAAAGAAAAAGCACAAGCAGGGGGAGTGGCAGGCTCCCCACTGAGCAAGAGTCATGACCTGAGCCCAAGGCAGATACTTAATCAACTGAGCCACCCAAGTGTCCCTCAAATAATATTATTTTTAAAGTAGTTTAGCTTACATTATTTACCACAATAACTTTGACATAGGTACAGATATTATTTGTCACGTTTTAACAAATATGTTAACACATGTTTATTGAGTGTACAATACCACGCTAATTGCTGTGGGAGATACCAGAATACCCTAAAGAAATTAGCAGTGAAGGCAATATGAAGAACATGATTGTGATGCCGAGGAGAAAGGAATACATAGTATATTGGAGATTAAAAATCAAACTACCGTGGGGAGCAGAAAAGAGAGATATTAATTGTTACCTCTTTGGCTTGCAAAAAATGCAAAATATATTTTTGAATTCCTTATTAAATTATTTTTTTCTCCTCCTTAAGAAGCATCTTGAAAGAACAACGATTTTATGGTAGGCCTCAACTAGTTCTGTTACAAACCTAGACAATCTCAAGATATTTAACCACAGCTATATAGTTTACATCTCTCCCTGCCTAACAAGAAAATATTCATCACTCCTACCCCATTAGCCAGTGGGCTTTCACATTTTACAGTAGTTCTGGAAGAAGCTTCTCAAATCAAACCTCCGATGCTGAATCTCACAATTTTTGGCTGATAAACTGTTTTTCAGAAAGTGGAATTTTCCATCCAATCAGTTTTTTTTTTTTTTTTCTCCTTTGGTCCAAATCTAACACTTTATTTTGCTATTTTTTTTAACTTTTTATCTTTCCCAACTTTCTATCTGAGAATTTCATATTTTGCCTCTGATACACACAGCAACCTGCTTCCAAAGACTGCAAACTGGATTCTTCTTGGATCAATATGTTTCCCTGAAATTGCCTGGAATTGCCAATTAGAAATAGACAGTTGTGGCTCTTCTCTTTAGACTCCTGCTTCCTTCTGGATTTTTTTTTTTTTCTCTTTGATTATTTCTTCTAAAAGGCTACACTATCACATTCCTCCCCCTGGTTTTCAATTCAAAAGCCAAGTAACAATTTGTTCTTAATTCTCATTTGAAAATCTACATTAAGGTTGGAAACTTGAAGATACGGGTTCTATTGTTAGTTTTAGCTGGCTCTGTAAGCTTGAATAGTTCAGATGATTTCTCTAAGTGTCATATTTTTTATTTGAAAGATACATTATTTGAATGACTTACAGTATCCTTTTCAGGTAAAAAAAAATATATAATGAATTCATACATCTCAATTTTCTGAAATAACGTATGGACAAATTATCCGAGGGTATGAATGCACCACTATGATACTTAGCTGCAGTGTGTTTTTTTCAACATTTTATTTAAATTCCACATAGTTAACGTACAGTGTAATGTTAGTCACTTAATACAACACCCAGTGCTCATCACAAATGCCCTCCTTAAAACGCATCCTCCATCTAGCTCATCCCCCACCTGCCTTCCTCCGTCAACCCTCGGTTTGTTCTCTATAATTAAGAGTCTGTTTTATGGTTTGCCTCTCCTTTCTCCTCCCTCTATGTTCATCTCTTTTGTTTCTTAAATTTTACATATGAGTGAAATCATACAGTATTTGTCTTTTTCTTACTGACTTCCTTCACTTAGCATAATGCATTCTAATTCCAATATACATCATTGCAAATGTCAAGATTTCATTCTTTTGGATTTGCTGAGTAATATTCCACTGTGTATATGTACCACATCATCTTTATCCAGTCATCAGTCAATGGACATTTGGGCTCTTCCCCTAATTTGGCTGTTGTTGATAATGATAAGCTGGTATACAATTTTATTGTGATATGTGAAGTTATTAAACTGCTTCCCTTGGAAATGATTTCAATGCATAAAATATCTTTTTCTTATAGGAGTAAACCAGGATGAGGAAAGAGACAGATACATTTTAATGCTATGCTTTTGTGAATTATTATGCTGAATTATGTGGGTGGTTTCATGATTTTGAATCTATAAAATGGGAATTTTACATGGTTCAATCTAACACAGTTTGAATATAAAATATTTCTTTTTGACATGTGTAAAACTTTGAATTATAGCAGCCTACACATTACTAAGAACATATTTTTCTCCATTCTCATATATATATTAGGAAGTACTCATCTTTGTTATATTTTAAAGATCATGTAAAATCCCACATTAATGTTTACACAAATTTTACTTTATTTGAGTAATTTATCATATTTTAATAATTCACAGTTCCTCACCTCCTCTGTACTTTGAACTGCTCATTTTTATGACATAATGATATTTAAATGTTGATTTTAAATTGTATTGCCATAACATATATTAAATTCATATTTACATAGAAAATAAGTTCTCAAGAGGCACCTGGGAGGTGCGCCTGGGGGGCTCAGTTGATTAAGCATCTGCCTGTGGTTCAGATCATGATCTCAGGCTCCTGGGACAGTCCCGCATCTCCTCCCTGCTGAGCAGGGAGCCTGCTTCTCCCTTTCTCTCTGCCTGCCGCTTTGTCTACTTGTGATCTCTATCTCTCTGTCAAACAAACAAACAAACAAACAAACAAACAAAATCTTAAAAAAAAAAAAAAAAAGAGGGACACCTGGGTAGCTCAGTTGGTTAAGTCCCCAGCTTTCCATTTTTGCTCAGGTTATTGTCTCAGGGCTATGGGATTGAATTGTGCTCTGGGTCCATGCAGTCTACTTGAGATACTCTCTCTCCCTCTCCTTCTATCCCTCCCCCCACTCTCTCTCTAAAACAAGTAAATAAATCCTTGGGGGTAGGAGATGTTCTCAAGGAAAATATAGAACACTCATAGAAAAATATTTATTATAAATTAAGTGGCTATTCCGTTAATGTAAATGAGATGATTACTGAAAAGACTTTCTATCATTTGGGGTTTATTAGTATTTAAGGACAATGACATGAGAATAAATACACTTGACACATTATAGCACAAATAATTGTGACCAAAAATGACACACGGAACAATGCTACTAGATACATGTATGTTCTCTAAAGGTTTTCTGTTTTGGGAGAAAAAGGAAAGCAAAATTTATACTTATTTGAGAGAATTTTCTGTTTTCTAGAACACAAACTGAATTAAAAGCTCAAAAAGAATGAGAAATATACATACTCGCACATACTCAAGCTGGGTAATAATTTCTAAGATAGCATTTCCCTGTATCTTTTGGTGGCAGGAAAATTTACCAGGCTAAGCTTGGTATTTATGACAAGTTTTCACATTGTCATTTTACTAATCCACGAATATGAGGATTAATCACTTCTTCCAGTGACATAATATGTTCCTGTCAAGTTGAATTCTTTTTAAAAGAAAATCCACTAGCCTGAACATTTAAGATAACAAAAATCAACCTAAGTTTGCTCAACTTTCTAATATTTGAAAGTAAACACGTTTTATTGGTGTATTTCTTAAATGATGTAATCCTGATATAAAAACTGAATCACATTATAACCCAAAATGGTATGTGGCCTATAATATTAATAACTAATTTTGTAATTCCCCAATTCATTTGATATCTTTAAATGAGTATGTTACCATTTTGTGTAACTAGTGCTATGAATAGATATAAAATAAGACTATGAATGACAACATAATTGAAAACACTAGATTGATGCATAAAATGTCTTTATCCTTCAGCAATGTGATTATAAAATATTCACAATAAAAAATATTCTTTTTATCAAAAATTTACCTACTTCCACCTGCCAATGATGTGAAATAAATTTATTAGTAGTAGTTGCGTAAAGATTAATCTCAAATCATATTTCATATTTTATGGGTCAAATAAAAAACTTAAATTTTATACTTTTAAAAAGATAATCAAAATCAAATAAAAGAAGCAATCAAAATAAGATTTGCCCCAGGATGACAAGGATAATAAAATAATTATGAACCTTAGGTACCATAAGTCTGGCCAATTCTTACTTTACTTATTTCAGTTTAAAGTGAAGCACATATTGAATATTTTTATGTTCAAAGCAATAGGTTAAGTGCCAAAGAAATAAGAGTGTTAAAGTATTTAACCAATTTACTTTAGGTTATTTCAATTCAATAACTTCTTTTGAGCATGAACTGGTTTAGGTACTTAGATAGCGAGCACCTAAGTACTCTCAAGGAGAACAAAATAAACTGGTTGTGGAGGCAAATCTTGAAAAATTACAACCATGTAAATTTCCAGATAGACATGATCCATTAAATAATTCCAATGACAAAATCATAGAATGATGATTTCATAATTATGAAAAAAAAGCTAATGTTGAGTGAGTGTTTGTATATTAACCCTTGACTTAAAAGATTTCTCTGTAATTTTATAGATTGTATTCACTTTCGCTAATCAATAGTGCTAGAATTTTAAAATAATATGTTTTCTCACATGTGCTTTTCACCATCAATGTATATTGTTGTACAGTGTATACATGTACAAGTTCTATATTATGTTTATTCAAGTATTAAGGGTTTAAATTAAATCATTATCTTTTTTTTAAAAGAATTTATTTATTTATTCAACAGAGAGGAGAGAGATCACAAGTAGGCAGAGAGGCAGGCAGAGAGAGAGGGGGAAGCATGCTCCCTGCTGAGCAGAGAGCCTGATGCGGGGCTCGATCCCAGGACCCTGAGATCATGACCTGAGACAAGGCAGAGGCTTCAAACTACTGAGCCACCCAGGCACCCCAAATCTTTACCTATTAAGTCCAGTCAAAACCATCCATTGGCCTTGTCAATTACATTATATCTCATTCAGGAGAAGGATGACTGGGCAGTATTTTTTTGAAACTGGTTAAGTTATAACTTATTATGCAATCAACTATTAATAATTATTTATCAAAAGAAATAAAACTTAAAAGTATTTGTTAACTTATTGGAACCTGTGTCACAGAAAACAATAGTTTTGTAGACTCCTTTTCTACTATAAGGCATCATTGCGATTTCTTGAACTATAGGAATTCCAAACTGAAATGTGAGATAATCCATCCCACTCCATTGAATCTTCTTATTTACCTACAGCAAAATAACACGAATAGGAAAAAAGAAAAGAACTGTTTTCATTTGCTTTTTTTTCAATATTGTTAACAAGACAAATGGAATCAAAATATGGTTTTGTTTACCAAATTTTAGCTTGTATCTATATTTTAATGCAGTAAAGCACAATAAGTATAATTTAATGTCCTTTGGTGAATATTTCTTGTTTTCATGTTCCTTTCTGTATTTTTTATATTATAATCTTAGGACCTATTAGCTATATATCTCAAATTCTTTTTAACCTATGACAGTGATATATTTAACCTCAAGTTATCTTTCTAACGTATCATAATTTATTTTCTTTTCATCACAGTATTCAACATATAATAATGATTAGTTGGAGAATTTATTTCTAAGTGCAGTTAAAATATTTAAATTAGCGTGACATGAAGGAAAACAGTTTTGAAACTGAGTTACTTCATAAATTATAAAGTGTATGTGTTTGTTTTATGCAAGTTTATTATTGCAAGCATATGGTAATGCTATATGAACCATATGTCTTCATTTTCAGGAAACATATGGAAAGTGTTTAAAATAAGTACATTATAAAAATATGACAGGGTTGATAAAGGGTACTCTTCCAGTAAATAAACAATTTCCCATGGGAGTAAAACATGAACAAGGGATAATAATGTAATTTGCCTAAAAATCTTAGCTAGATGAAATTGACAGTTCAAGAATATAAAGAGAATTACTGCACTATGATCATCATTGTTAGTTGATAGAACCTGTGAGATTATATGTGTGTGTGTTCATACATGCATGTGTGTGGGTGGGTGGGTGTGTTTACATGTGTGCAATATGTTGAGACAGGATGATTCTAATCACATTCAGCAAATGGAAAAAACCTTTGCTAATGTTAATTGGGTAGTGCTTAAAACCTTTCAATGATTTAAAATATCAAAGGTACTGTCAACACAGTTTTCCAAATATGTACTTAAGCATCTAAATTGTAAAATACCAACAATAAAGGTATTCAGTAATCTCAAATCCAGATGTCCCATATTTGAAAACAGAAAAACCCAACAATGGCTTCATTCATCAAGTGTTATAATGGCATCTGCTCAGCAGATATAGAGGCTGGGGCTCTCTCTTCTTGGGTACTCCAGTTATTTCATTAAGACCCTTCCCTACATATGCAATGAAGCAGTGAGTTTTATTTATTTTCATTTATTTTATTTAAGATTTTATTTATTTATTTGAGAGAGAGAGCGAATGAGTGAGACAGGGAGCACAAGAAGGGGTGGTAGCAGAGGGAGAGGGAGAAGCAGACTTCCTGCTCTCTCCCAGGACCCCTGGATCATGACCTGAGCCTAAGGCAGACACTTCACTGACTGAGCCACCATGCACCCTGAGTGATTTTTAATACAATTTGGCCATGTTGGCATTCGTTTCAGTCTTTACCTCTGGATCAAACATAATTACTTCAAGCTCTGCTCCACTGGCTTATACCAAATTTCAATTTTCAACTTAAGTGTGATGAAATTATAAAAGTATATCTCATCACTGCAACTACCTACAGAGTAGTGACCCAGAATGTTTCTAGATTATGGAACATCATTTTAGATTGTTTGGACATCCTTAAGCTCTGTTTAGGTTCTTAATTCTAAAACAGAGGAAGTAATGATAGGAAAAGAAAACAATAACAGGTGAATTAAAGAACAGAGTAGGTATACAACATACAGCTAGAAATGGCTTTAAATTTTACACAAAGTATTCCTGCAAACCTATAATTAAAAGAAGAGCAGATAATTGACCTATGAAGAATTCTACAACAATAACAAACATAGGAAAAGAAGCTCAACTTCACACAATGCTCCAAAAATGAAAACAAAATTGAAAATAAAATGAGAGATAAAGTACATTTCCTATTTAAATGCACAGCCATTAATATAAAGATATATTAATATCTTCATAATTACATTTTGTATAATATATATTACATTTTATATATTATACATCACATATATTAATATTTTATAATTATATTTTATATATTACATATTATATATATGTATATATTCTATATATATAGCCAAGAAATAAGGCAAACTGATGTCATCTTTCTTTTCTTCACATCCTGGCCAATATTTGTTATATCTTCTCTTTTTGATGCTAGCCATTCTGATAGGTATGAGGTGGTAACTCACGATGTTGGGACTTGTATTTCCTTGATGATGAGTGATGTTGAGCATCTTTTCATAGGTCTGTCGGCCATCTCTATGTCTTCCTTGGAAAGCTGTACAGGTACTTCTGATCATTTTTTAAATTGTTTTTTGTTTGTTTTTCAGTGTTGAACTGTAGGAGTTCTTTATATATTTTAGATATTGACTCCTTATTGGATATACCATTTGCAAATATCTTAGCCCTTCAGTAGGTTGCCTTTTCATTTTGTTAATGATTTCCTTTGCTGTGCAAAAGCTTTTTAGTTTGATATAGTATCCTTTGTTTATTTTTACTTATATTCTCTTTGCCTGAGGAGACAGACCCCCAAAATATTCCTAAGTCCAAAGTTCAAGTCTTTATTGCCTATGTTTCTTTTCAGCTTTATGGTTTAGGGTGTCACATTTAGTTCTTTCATATACATTTTGAGTTTATTTTAGTGTATGATTTAAATGAGTGCTCCAGTTTCACTCTTTTGCATATAGTTGTCTATTTTTCAGAAAACGATTCATTGTAGAGACTATCTTTTCTCCATTGTATATTCCTGCCTTTTTTGACACATATAATTGACCATGTAAGTGTGGGTTTAGTTCTGGGTTTCCTATTCTGTTCTGTTGATCTATGTTTGTACTAGAGCCATATGGTTTTGATTCATATAGCTTTGTAGTATAGTTTAAAATCAGGACCTATGATACTCTGCTTTGTTCTACTTCTCTTTATCTGCTAAGGAAATGATAGAAATTCCTAATTTATAGGACTGCTGCGTTGAATACAAGATAAAATTACATGTAATGTTTAATTTTAAATTAAGTACTTAATAAATCTGTATATATTGGTATATATTCGTACATACATGTATATACAATTTCTTATATATGTAAATATTTTTCCAGCTTTATTGACATATAATTGATAACATTATGGAAATTTAACGTGCTCATTGTTACATTTTGGCACATATAATGCAACAGGCTCACACAGTAAGGATAGTTAATGCAGATCACCTTACAGAATTACCTATTTTTCCCCCATATGTGCTGAGAATATTTATATCTACTCCTTTAGCAATGTTTAAGTAAATAATACGATACTGTTCACTCTAGTTGCCATCCTATA
>JAQQSY010006048.1:0-11277 GCA_028646535.1 Procyon lotor | reverse complement strand
TTTTTTTATGTGTTTATTTTGGGGTTAGGCTTTTCATAAAATTTGGAATGATTTTGGCCATTATTTCTTCAAATATTTTTTATGTCTTTCTCCTCTCTCCTGCTGGAACTCTCATTACACATACATTGGTTTGTTTGGAGTTTTTCCCACAGGTCTTTGAGGCTCCATTCATATTTCTTCATTTCCCTCCAATCTTTGTTCAACAGATTGGATAGCTTTTATTGATCTGTCTCTTGGTTCACTTATTCTTCCTCCTGCCTTCTCAAATCTGTTGTTGAACCTATCCATTGAACCAAAATTTTCATTTTGGTTATTTTACTTTTCAACTCTAGAATTTCCATTTGTTTTGTCTTAATCTAGTTGATATTTTTGATAGTCACTATTCCCTGAATTACTGTCTTTATATTTTCTTTTAATTGTTTAAATAGTCTCTTTTGGGTGCCTGGGTGGCTCAGTCGTTAAGCGTCTGCCTTCGGCTCAGGTCATGATCCCAGGGTCCTGGGATCGAGACCCACATCGGGCTCCCTGCTCGGCAGGAAGCCTGCTTCTCCCGCTACCATTCCCTCTGCTTGTGTTCCCTCTCTCACTGTGTTTCTCTCTGTCAAATAAATAAAAATCTTAAAAAAAAAAAAAAGTCTCCTTTAATACTTGGAGTATATTTAAAATCCCTGCTTTGAAATCTTCTATTAACATTTGGGATTATTCAGAGTTTCTATTGAGAGCTTTTTTTTTTTCCTTTGTGTGGAGCACATTTTGCTGTTTCTCTATATGTCTCTTTTTTTCTTTTTTTGTCGAAAACTTAGAGAACATCTAATATAACACCTAGAGATTCTGATTTTTTTCCCCTGGGTGCTTCTTTTAAATGCTTTTTTTTTTTTTTTAATTTTTATTTTAAGTAGGCTACATGCCCAATGTGGGGTTTGAACACACAACCCTGAGGTCGGGCTCCCTGATCGTAGGAAGCCTGCATCTCCCTCTCCCTCTGTGAGCTCTCTCCCAAATAAGTAAATAAAATCTTGGGGTTAAAAAAAAAAGTCGCCAGCTCCACTGACGAGCTAGCCAGGTGCCCCTCCTGAGTGCTTCTTTTAGTTTCTTTGTTTTCTTTTGTTTTGGTTTTAGTAATTTGCTTGGAATTAACCTGCAGAATCTATTTTCCTTACGGCATACAGCCACTGATGTCTCTCCTCAGTGTTTTCATTCTTAGTTTTAGCCTGACTTCCTAAGGGAACCCCTGTGTCCATGTAGATTAGCTGTTAGCCATTGATACAGGCGGACATTATGTTTAAAAGCCTTGAGCAGAGATCTTATGTAGGCCTTTTATTGCTCTACCATTTCCTTATGAAGACCTCTGAAATTTCTGGCTGATCCGGTGCTCATTCCCACCTGGACCACAGCCTCAGGCTGGTGGAGCTGCAGATTCTCTATGTTCATTTTCCGTGGATCTTGCTACTTTCCTTGACTATGTTCTCAGACATGGACTTTCCACTCTCCCTACCAACTCCAGGGTGCCCCTACTTGCCGCCAAGCCCTCCTGCCCTGCTTGAACCAACTGCAGCTGCCGAGCTGGGTGGTGGGCTAGAAGCTGACTCCTGGTATTCTTACATAAGGTTTTAGCAGTTCTTTAGGAACAAATACTTCTGAATTTGTTGTTTGCCTTTGGATGGTCTCCACAGCCTTGGCATGATTTGATTTTTGATAATTTTATCCAGTTTTATTCTTGTGTTTTGAGAGGGAAGATTTGCCTACTTCTTCATATTGTCCCAGCTGGAAATCTCATTTCTGCACATGTTCAGTTTTTAATACCCATGGTTAAACTTCTCTCAAAAAGGCTTTACTTCCACCAGCAAGATTTTAAAGCATGAAAGGATAGACTTTCACATTTTATATTGGTCCTAGCTATCCAGATGTTGCCTAACACTAACGGGGGCTTTTTATTTGGTTTTAGTAGTAAAATTCATTCTCTTTAATGCAGAATTAAGTAATACACTTAGCATTTTTTTTAAAGCCTTCATGGAGCATAAAGAGAAATCAGAAAGTGACCTAAAGAGTTTCAAATAATTGTATATAAATATTCTTCACTTCTTTCTTTGCTTTTTTCCCCCTTGGTCTGTATCTCCTCAGTTTCCATGGGGATAGGGGTATGGGAAGAAACCTAATCACATCGGCTTATGTTCTTAGCTTAGAGAGATAGGGATAGTGGTAAGAAGCATCTTGAAAAGGGCATATCTGGCCCTACTAAACTTTGGTGAAATAAATCCATATTTCACAGAACAAGCTGATTTTGGTATTTTAATGATATTTTAAAGATAATGCACACATAATAATTTCTAAAATTGCAAACAATACCCAGAAAATGAGTGTATATTGTAAAGAGTCTTTCTTCCAACCCTATCAGGTTCCCAGTTCCCCAACTCAGTGGCAACCAAGCTTACCAATTTTTGCATTTTCTTTAAGACCTATTCTGTGTAGATTCAAGAATGTGAGTGTGTGTATCCCTTTTTTTATACAAGAGGTATCTTTTTACAAAATTTTGAACATTTTTGAATTTTGAAATAATTTCAGGCTTAAAAATATTTTAGGGTGGTCTAGCTGGCTTAGTCAGTGGAACGTGCAACTCTTGATCTTGAGGTTGTAAGTTTGAGCCCCACATTGGGTGTAGAGATTGATTTAAAAATATCTTAAAATAAAATTGTGTAAGTAGTACAAGAATTCCTGTGTACCCTTTCTACAGCTCCCCATAAGCTAAAATCATCTATAACCACAAAACAATGATCAAAACCAGGAAATTAGGATTGACACAACACTATTTGTAATTTGATCTTATTCAACTGTTTCCTGTGATCTTTTGAATTATATTTTTCTGGCCCAGGATCAAACTCAGGATTATACATTGCATTTAGTTTTCTTCAAGACTAGAGAAAATTAGGAGACATGAATTTCTCAGACTATTTTTTTTGTCTTTCATGACCTTGACACTTTTGAGAAGCACTGTCCAGTGATTTATAGGGTTATCTTTTAGTTTGAATTTATTTGATGTTTCCTCATAGTTACATTCAGGTTATACTTTTTTTTTTTTTTTTTTTTAAGACTATCTCAGAAGTCAATTTGTATCCTTCTCATTGCATCCTGTCAGGAGCCACATGGTGCCGATATGCCACATGACTGGTGCTGTTCCCTTTGAGCTGTTAAGTGGTCTCTGCCAGATTTCTGCACTGTAAAGTGACTATTTTCCCCTTTGCAATTAGTTTCTTTGAAACTATGTAAATATCCTGTTTCTATCATATATTTACCCACAAATTTTAGCATGCATTGATAATCCTTGCTTGTAACAGTTATTACTGTTATTTGCCAAGTGGTGATTTTCTATTTCACTCATCCCTTGTACATTTTTTTTTTAAAGATTTATTTGTTTATTTGACAGAGAGACACAGTGGGAGAGGGAACACAAGCAGGGGGAGTGGGAGAGGGAGAAGCAGGCTCCCCGCTGAGCAGGGAGCCTGATGCAGGGCTCGAACCCAGGACCCTGGGATCATGACCTGAGCCGAAGGCATATGCCTAACACCTGAGCCACCCAGGCGCCCCCCTTTGTACATTTTTTAACTGTAAGTCTACTTACTGTACAGAAAAACTTTTGCTTTTCCTGCAGTTTAAAGTTTATCCAATGATATCAACAAGGACTTATATTTTACTGTAAGCAATAATCCACCACCATTGTTGTTAATTTCATTCCTCAAACTATACCAGATTTGGCCTTTGGGAGCTCCTTCAAGTCATCTCCTGACTCCTTATTTGTTTTCAGGCCCTAAACAGTTTTGAATAATAATTAGAATATCTTAAATGTACACTTGACAGTTTCTTTTTTAAAGATGTATATATTTTTGGGAAAGAGAGAGTGAGCGAGCACAAGCTGGGGGAGGGATGGGGAGAGACTCCATGCAGAGTGCAGAGCCTCATGCCAGGCTTGATCTGATAGCCCTGAGATCATGATCTGAGCCAAAACCAAGAGGTGGGCGGTCAACTCCCTGAGCCACCCAGGCACCCCAACACTTGACAATTTCTAAAGCAATTTCACAATTATGTCATGTGATCCTTGTCAGATGGGGCTTATATTATTTCAGTACAAGATGGAATTAACTGCCTGTGCCAACCAAACCTCACCCAGGATCTGCACCCCATCTACCCCCAACCACAGTCCACTGGACTAGGGACGGATACTTTACTCAAATACCTATTTCAAGGATCAGCTAATATTTTATACCTTATTATATCCTTGTCCTGATGGACACAAAACAATCAAATGTCCTGTTTTGGAGTCAATTTAAGAGACTGAAAGCATTATAGTTAGTTGTGAGGCACTCAAACTGGAAGATGAGGGGCTCTGAGAGAAAAGAATGGAAGAACGCAGGGAGAAGCAGAAACCATCCAAGAGACACACTCACACTGCCCCCAAGAAGCCCTACTTTACCTCACTTCCTGTGCTTGGCTTCTGTGTGATCTCTCCACCTTCCCACTCAGTATCCACACACGCACATTTGACCTGGTGTAACTTGAGTAAACCTTGATTTCTTATATCTAGAAGATGGTGGTGTAACTTGAGTAAACCTTGATTTCTTATATCTAGAAGATGGTGGACTAGAACAAACTCATTCTAAAGTGGAAAGGCAGGCCTTGAGTATGTCCTGAATTCCACGGATGTTTGGCTACAGCATTAGAACATGAGGGCCCAGACAGCTGCTCTGTTCTCAGCAAATCTCCAAAACAGCTTCCAAGGCTGGTATTTTAGAATACTTCTAAAGTTCTGATTGTGTTTCTCTAACCTAAGATGGACTGAGGAAACATGAAAGGCATTTTGGCCCATGCTCTGGGAATTTTCGTCTGCTTAATCTCATCATAAATGTTCTTTACTTCCAAAAGGCAACCACAGATCATATTAATTATCAAGGTTCAGAGAGAAAAAAATTGGTTTTAAAGATTTGATAGGTACGGGGCACCTGGGTGGCTCAGTCGGTTAAGCATGCCTTTGGCTCAGGTCATAATCCCAGGGTCCTGGGATCAAGCCCTACATCCAGCAATCTGTTCAGTGGGGAGTTTGCCTCTCCCTCTCCATCTGCCTTTCCCCCCTGCTCATGCTCTCTCTCACTCTCAAATAAATAAAATCTTTTAAAAATTTTGGTAGGTCCAAAATATTTCTATACTGCTGATCTGCTAAGAAATGTTTTGATTTCTAGGATTGCCGAAGATTGTCTCCCTAAGTAGGATCCAAGTTAGTGGAATTTGCTCCTTGCCAACCAGCCCTGATGCTTGGGGGACAGGAAGCTGGGTAGGCAGGCTCCAGTGAGGTACCTCTTTTTTTTTTTATTTTTTTTAAGATTTTATTTATTTGACAGAGAGAAACACAGCGAGAGGGGGAATACAAGCAGAGGGAATGGTAGTGGGAGAAGCAGGCTCCCTGCTGAGCAGAGAGCCCGATGTGGGGCTCGATCCCAGGACCCTGGGATCATGACCTGGGCCGAAGGCAGACGCTTAACAACTGAGCCACCCAGGCACCCCCAGTGAGGTACCTCTTAATATCCCAGGGCATGGCATGAGTCCCAATTTACCCCACTCCCAACTTCCCCCATGGGACCAAATAACATCATTACAAAACAAAACAAACAAATGAGATGAGAGCAGCAAGCCATGATCCCAAGGGGGTTTGGAACCCTTCACAATCCTCTCTAGCCTTATACAAAGTAAGATAAAGGTTCAGATTGTTGAAAACCTCCTCAGTGTTGGGCTGGAGTGGGCCTAATAAATCAGATCTCCCTAAGCCATGGTGGCAGGGCAGGGAGATTTTAAGTAGACTGTTTATACATTTTGCCAGAACCCATTTTCCCAACAGCATTAGTGTAACAGCTAATGTAACAGAGGTTAAGCAGTCTGTCCAAGGGACCCCACTAATAAGTGGGACCTCAAAAGCTTTAAGCATGCTCTTAACTAATACACTGTATTTATTGTGCCAGAAGAAACCAGTACCCTACCAAAGCAAAGTTCTTTAATTTTAGGGACTAGTGCTAAGGGTGTGGTGATAGCACATCTGTTTCCAAGCCTCCTTACTTAACACCATATCATTAATATTTTCTCATATAAGAGCTTTTATTTTCTTTCTTTCTTTTCTTTCTTTCTTTCTTTCTTTCTTTCTTTCTTTCTTTCTTTCTTTCTTTCTTTCTTTCTTTCTTTCTTTCTTTCTTTCTTTCTTTCTTTCTTTCTTTAAAGATTTTGCTTATTTGACAGAGAGAGATCACAAGTAGGCAGAGAGGGAGGCAGGGGAGGGGAAGGGAGAAGCAGGCTCCCTGCTGAGCAGAGAGCCCGATGCGGGACTTGATCCCAGGACCCCTGAGATCATGACCTGAGCTGAAAGCAGAAGTTTTAACTCACTGAGCCACCCAGGTGCCCCTCATGTAAGAACTTTTCAAACACTATTTCTAATGGCCACATAGTAACATCTCCCTGGAGAATGCTTCCTCTTCTCTGATTCTCAATCTCTCTCAATGACTCAGACTATTTCTCCCTTAGCACTTGAATAATTTTTTTACTGTTAATTTTACTTTTTAATTTTATTTCTGAAATATATGGAAAAATCAAAATAACATCAATGTATAGCTTAACAAATAATCAAAGGTGAGCTCTCTTTTAACACCTTCCCAAGCCAAGAATCAGACAAAAAGCAGCCCCTAGAATCCTGTTTTTCCCTCTCTGCTCCAGACTTAGATACTACACCTTAAAAGGTCAGTGTAATAAAGATGTTCATTATCTAATGACTTTACACCATATTAGAGGAGCAACATTTGTCCAAAAAGGGATGGATAATTTTCCTGGGCTTTGCATGTATCTCTGAAGCATCTGACCCTCAGAACTTGTCAAAAATTGCACATCTCTTCATAGTCATTCAAACACCATAACTTTGCCTTAACACTTTCCTGCTTAGACTCACTGGCTTTCAAGCCATTTCTAATGACTGTTCCCAGGTGCCTAGATCCGCTTGCCCTGCAATCTGATCTTGCATGCCTAAAAATAGCTTTTTTTAAAAAAATTTTTAAATGTTTTACTCTGGCTTTTCTGATCTCCCTAGAGGTCTCTCATCTGGGCCCTTGCTTCTTGTCTAATTACCTCTGTCCCAGTACCTCTGCCAGGTAATTTTCCCTTCTCCTGTAATGCAAACATTAACCCACTTCAACATCCACTAATTGGAACTTTTTTCCTACCCTAGCCATACAGAGATACTCTCAAAACCACATGGAAAAGGTACAGGCATTTTTTAGTTATGCTTCCCTACTCCCATATGTACCTCCTACTTGGAGGATGCTCTGGAATTATACCACTGGGGGGTTATTACCTCCAGTCCTGAAGTCCTTTTGATCTTTCATTATTTTTTGTTACGGATCTAATCCTCCTGGGATTGTAAATATCATACACATTCACTACCCTGTAGTGCCAATGGAGGGAGCAAAATTGAGCTCAGTGTGCTGATGGGGGGGTTCACATTGCCCCAGCTCCTCAGAGAGGACAAGCATTGTAAATGTCACACAAAAAGCTGCAGTGAAATCAGCCATGGAAACCATGTAGCATAAGTTTAAAAACATTAGGGACAGAGTAAAAGTAACTGTTTTTCAGAAAGAAAATAAAACCAAGGAAATCTGTTAACACTTTGGTGACACTCAACCTAGGAACCTAGGACATTTCTGCTAGTGGTGTATCGATATTGGTCCTGTGTGGTCCCCTGGACCCATCCATACTTTTGACTCTATTTTATTTTATTGATTGATGGATTGGTTGATTGACAGAGGGATCACAAGTAGGCAGAGAGGCAGGCAGAAAGAGGGGGGCAAGCAGGCTCCCCGCTGAGCAGAGAGCCCAATGCGGGGCTCAATCACAGGACCCCGAGATTGACCTGAGCCAAAGGCAGAGGTTCCAACCCACTGAGCCACCCAGGCGCTCCCATTGACTCTTCTTTAGTCAAGTGATCTTTAGGCCATGGTTGGTTGAAGTTTCATTCTTGTTAGGCGATTATTTGAAAACAGTGTCCAAATTAAAGCCATTACTCCCTGGCAACCCCTCACATTCTTTTCCTTGTTCTCACTCTGGCCCCAGCTCTTCTCCTCCACACTGCCTCTTCTCTTGCTTGGTTTACAATCTATAGAAGAGAATTCGTAGGAGAAGATGCAGGAGTCCCCAGAATCCCAAGAAAGGTAGTCAGATCTGGTTACACATAACAGAAACCCAGCCCAAACTGGTTTAAGCAACAAAGGGAATATATTGGTTGGCCTATCTGAAAGGTTCAGGGGAATTTCTGACTTCAAAACCATTTGATTCAGAGGCTCAAACAAGGTCACCTGAACCTGGCCTCCATCTAACTCTCAGCTCTGCTTGCCTCTCAATTGGCCTTATTAAAATGAGGGGCCTCACTTCACACCTCCCAACTCCATCCTTGGTTCACACTGGGTCATCTTATAGTCAGTAATTGTGGTCAGGAAGTTGAGATGAGTTAGATGCCCTAGAGCTGAGCCTGCCTTGCCGAAACCTGAGAATGGAGAGGAATGGCTCTCAAAAGAACCACGGTACGTTTTCAGAAGATGCGGGAATGAAGCTAACAGGAAAAAAACAATGGATGCCCACTGTATAGGCTTAGAAGCAATAAGCCTATTCCAGGGAAGTCATTTTGAAGCTGTAATCCATGGGATGACTATCATATTCACCTGTACTCTTGTGTTTGTTTTTGTTTTGTTTTGTTTGCATAAATCTACTGAGTCGGAACATCTGGGGATGGGGGTACATTTATCAGGCTTCCCCCATTGACTCAAATTTGCAGTCAGGTTGTGAATTACTGGGGCAATTTATAATGTTGGTTCAGGACCAAGGATAGCGGTCCACATGCCCTCCTGACAGAAGGTGGTGAGTCTGCTCTGCTCACTCAAGAGAGACCTGGGGAAAAGAGGGGGCAGGGCTCCAGGAGGGAGAGAGAATCTCCAAAGAGGGCCTCCCCTGTAAAAACCCCTTTTTAAGGCAACACCGGATGAAGGGATATGAACTGGTCTTCTTTGCCATTCAGATCTTGCTTTTACTGTTCAGAGCCTTTGTGCTGGCAAAGCCCAGTGCTTGCTTTGTCCCTTGGCACCTGGATTCAAGGCCTTACAAAACTTTAATCTTCATCAGTTCCTTAATACAGCAATAAATCTATAGTTGCTCTCCTGTGAAACAGGTACCACTGAGAAGAGGAGAATGCAGCTGCTGGTTTAACAATCCATCTTTGTCCAAAAAGTTGTATAAGAGTGGGATGGAGGCTTTAATATTCATCAGTTTAAAAAGATCAAGGGTGTTAGAGCAGAGGCCTCTCTCAGATCTCTCAGTGTTAGAGCCCCCAAGAAAGCTAAGCAAGAGTAAAAAATCCTGTCCTACTGCCACCAGGAACTTTCTCTCCACATGTTCTGAGGATAAATAGGAGGTGTCAATGTGTGGAGACCAGTTGGTGCTGGAATTCCTCATCCTTCTGTGAGCAGCACCCCAAGTTTCCTGTTGAGAAATCACCTCTTCCCCATGGGGAAGTTGATCAGAGATGAGATGTTCATTAGGGTTTCTGCCCAGTGTTTCCCGAATTGTGGCATGCACAGATCTGGCCAGTCTGTTGAAATACAGATCTTGATACAGGAAATCCAGCGTGGGGACTGAGGTTCTGCATTTGTAGCAAGCTCCCAAGTGAGGCTGAAGCTGCTGGCCTAAGTACCCATTCTCAAGCACTCGGTAGTTAGTTCCAGATTCTGGAATTAGAATCTGAGCTGAGTGTTGAAAAGCTTGGCAGAGCTCAGGCCAGACTTTCCTGTTCTTAGACTTGGTTTCTGCCTCTGTCCTCTGTCACTGGCAGGATCCTGTCTGCTTCTGGTCCGGGCTGTCCTGCCACCTCTCCCACCCTGTGAGCTCCCAGTGTCCTCACCTAAAAATCCCCTTCCCTTCAGTCATCCAGCCTTGGATTCTGAAGGATGTGAGCCAGAAATCCTATATGATATGGTCTCTGAGCCTAAGTTTCCAAGCTGTTAAAGTTTCCCAAGCTATAAACTTCCTTATAATTTCCCAAGCTATAAATCCCTAGTGAGAAGGTATTCATAATATTGAAATGACCTAGGGGCACCTGGGTGGCTCAGTGGGTTAAGCCTCTGCCTTCAGCTTAGGTCATAATCCTAGGGTCCTGGGATTGCCCCGCATCCCCTGGGATTGCTCAGCAGGGAGCCTACTTCCCCCTCTCTATCTGCCTGCCTCTCTGCCTACTCGTGATCTCTCTCTCTCACTCTGTCAAATAAATAAATAAATCTTTAAATTTATATATATATATATATAAAAAACACCTAGATGCAGACCCTGCCCTGAGGAGCTGCTAGTCTCTAGGAGATTCTAAGTGGAGGCTCTGCCGGGAGCCCTCATGGCCCTCCCTCCAGTCTGCTTAGGCCCAGGTAACACATTAGGATAAAACAACAAGGGAAGCTATTAAAACCTTCATCTGGGGGATTGATTTTTCTAATTACGAGTTAATCTTTTTCCTTTTGGGCTACAGAAGGCCTGTTCACTCTTATTTAAAATACAAATTGTTTGGATTTTTCTCATGTAAATAGTTTAATGTAAAATTCTTCACATATGAAAATGTACATCCAGGGGCGCCTGGGTGGCTCAGTGGGTTGTCTCTCCTTCGGCTCAGGTAATGATCTCAGGGTCCTGTGATCTAGCCCCACATCAGGCTCTCTGCTCAGCAGGGAGTCTGCTTCCTCCTCTCTCTCTGCCTCTCTGCCTACTTGTGATCTCTCTCTGTCAAATAAATAAATAAAATCTTTTTTTTTTTTTTAAAGATTTTATTTATTTGACAGCAAGAAACACAGCGAAAGAGGGAACACAAGCAGAGGGAATGGAAGTGGGAGAAGCAGGCTTCCTGCCGAGCAAGGAGCCTGATGTGGGGCTCGATACCAGGACCCTGGGATCATGACCTGAGCCGAAGACAGACGCTTAACTACTTAACGACTGAGTCACCCAGGCGCCCCAAAATAAATAAATAAAATCTTAAAAAAAAAAACAAAACAACGAAAGAAAATGTACATCCATTAACTGACCTGTCTCAAAGTGGTAATGAAAGAATTTTCTTTTTTTTTCCCCCAAATATGTTTATTTTATTTTTTCAGTGTTACAAGGTTAATTGTTCATGCACCGTGAACTCCATGCAATACGTGCTCCATGCAATACGTGCCCTCCTCAATACCC
>JAQQSY010006047.1:0-11278 GCA_028646535.1 Procyon lotor | reverse complement strand
AGAAGGTATTTAAATTTCAAAATTGTTCCCTCAAGTGAAGGAGAAAGAGAATTCATGTTTTAACTTTAGGAAGTTATCAGAGAAGAACAGCCCTCTTTTCTGACTATGTTAAGATGTTTTTTTGTGATATTAAGGATTTAAAAATGAACAATGATAAATCATATTAATTATATACTGTATTAAGATATTTAATTACTATTTTTGCATTGATTTTTCTTTTTTTTCTCCAAGATATTGAAATACTTCATGAGACATTTCTTAACATTGAATTAAAGGATCAAAGATTACAGAAAGTTAAAGTGATTCTGCTGCTACCTCGTTGTTCAGGACTGGGTATTAGTAATCCAGTAGAATTTATACTAAATGAGCATGAAGGTACTTTTAAAATTTTTAATTTATAAATTATTGAAATTTTTAAAAAAGATTTAATTAATTAATTAATTAATTTTACAGAAAGAGAGAGAGAGGTCACAAGCAGGCAGAGAGACAGAGAGAAGCAGGCTCCCCGCTGAGCAGAGAGCCCGATGTGGGGCTCGATCCCAGGACCCTGAGATCATGACCTAAGCCGAAGGCAGAGGTTTTAACCCACTGAGCCACCCAGGCGCCCCTAAATTATTGACTCTTGTTGATAATTTCAAAAATAAAATTATTTAAAATCATTGAAATGATACATCAAATATATCTGATTAATGAATAACTACCATGTATAGGGCGCTTAAAATGTATGAAGTACTTTACAGCTTACCTGAGTGGCTTAGTCAGTTAAGTGGCTAATTCTTGATTTTGGCTAGGTCATGATCTCAGGGTCCTGGGTTGGAGCCCCGCATTGGGCTCTGCGCTAGGCACATGGTCTGCTTCTTTCCCTCTCTCTCTCCCTCTGCTCCTTCCCCTGCTTGTACTCTCTCTCTCTCAAATACATAAATAAATAAAATTTTGAAAAAATACTGTACTTTACATTAATTGTGTCATTTAATCCTTATAGCAGTCCATTGTGATATGCACAAGGGGAATATTAAAAATATTTAATAATTGGAATGATGTAGGCCATCAGAACAGATGTTGGCCAGTATGCTTTTCTGGTATATACCAGAACTCAAGATATAGGCATTAAAATTTATCAGCATTTTTAGATGAAAAAACTGAGACTGAGAAAGATTATTTCATTTATATAAGGTCACTCAGGTTCTAGTTAGTAACAGAGCTAGAATTCAAATTTAGATCAGCCAGACTCTACAGACTGTGTTCTAAAATCGTCCTAATTAAGTCATTATCACATTATTTCAAACTCAAGACTTCTTTAACCCCCAGTGTGTATGTTTTACGATATGAATACCTCAGATTAAATATTAATTCTAGGAATATTTTATTTGCTTATTTAATAAATAATAAAATATTATTTAACATTGCCATTTATTGAGCACTTGCATATAAGACAGTGAGCCAAGCATTTTGCTTCGATTAAGTCCTCACAAGAACTCAGTGGTCAGTCCTCACAGAACTCAGTCCCCCATTATCTGTGAAAATTCGTTCCAAGACCCTTGTGGATGTCTGAAACCAAGAGTAGTACCGAACCCTGTATGTACTATGTTTTTTCCTATACCTATGCACAAATGATAAAGTTCAGTTTATAAATTGGGCACAGCAAGAGAGGAATAATTAATAATGAAATTGGGCAAGCATAACAATATTCTGAAATGAAGTATGTGGTTTCTCTTTCAAAATATCTTATTGTACTGTACTCACCCTTGGGATGATGTGAGATAACAAAATGTCTATGTGCCAAGATGAAACGAGGTGAATGACGTAAGCACTGTGACATAGCATTAGGTTACCATTGACCTTCTGCTGATTCGTCAGAAAAAGAACCCTCTGCTTCCAGGAGCGAGGTTGGCCTTCAGTAACTGAAACTGCAGAAAGGAAAACCACAGATACCGAACTCTTACTGTCTATATTTTGTAAGTACGGCATCTGCGGCTCAGAGAGGTTGAAGCTCCCCGGAGCCACTGGACTAGTGTCAGAGCGCAGATTCAAACACAAGGGCTCTGACTCTGAGGCTGACACCAGGAGCCCCTTTTTTAATCAGAGTGTATTGCTGTGCATTCACTGAAATGGATCCTTACCCCAATCTGTTCACATTGAAAGCCCTAGTTAGATAAGACTAACTGGAATATTAGATAAAGACATTTACCAACATTCAGCATATAGTGAGTACTTATTTTCTGTTTCTCTCAAGGACAGAATCAAAAATGAGAAAAATGCAGGGAAAGAAACTAATATGTATTGCAGACGGCTATGTACCAGTCAATATTCTAGGTGGTACGCATGTGCTATCACTTAATATTTACAATCACTTTTTGAGGATAGTGTTCTTTTATTATCTCCATTTTATGGAGGGGGAAATAAGACTCAGAGAAATCTCGCAAGTTGCCTAAGGTCATGTAGCTAGTCAGTAGAGAAGCTGGGACTCAAATTCAGATGAGTTAGCACATTCCACGATACTACACAATATGTAACTGGGCTTACACTAACCAGCATGGAATTTTGACATGTTATAGAAAATTTCTCCCAGTGATAGTAAAACAGAAGAATAACCAACTCAGATGGGAGAATGGTGAGCTGAGAAACTTCCTACATTAACTGGGAAATAAGTAAGAATTAGTAGACACCGGGAAAAGAGGGGAAGAAATAGCTGCACCTAGAATAAACATCGCAGTCAAGAGATTTAGAGCTTCCTGCTGAGAGACTCTGGCCTTACACGGGGCCATCTTGAAGTGGGAATGTGGAAAAAACCAAACCATAGGTAAAAATAAACTAAAGGCAGCTTAGGGGGCGGGAGGGGGCTGGAAAAGCCCAAAGGGAACCACCAGTGATGAAAAGGGAGAAAGTAAAAAGTTTCCTAGATATTAGCAACATTCTGAAAACTCTGATCAAGAGACAACAGGATAAGCCAAGAAGCAGTCTTCAGAAAACCTGGAACAAAAGTAGGGTTTCCTCTGAGGAGGTACTAGCCAGAGCAAATAAGGAGCTGCCGACCTAGTGCGTAAGGTAGAAATATTAGGAATAAACGTAGTGAGGATGAACCCAAAAGACTTAGATATGAGGTGCAAGGGAGAAATCACGAATTAGTCTGAAAAACATTTTAACATTGAAAAATATTAGAACCATTGAGAAGTATATGAAATTGTTCTTTGCTAACAACTTGGAATTATTTTAAAATGAGGCAAAAGAGGTAAATTAATATGGTTTTATAGTACAGTAATGTGTAAATGGTCCTTTAAAAAGTGGTGAATAGAGATAGAAAAATGTGCAGTGTAAAGCTAAATTGGGAAGAAATGGGATTTAATTAACCTTTAGTGATATTACTGGAATGGAGAACAGCCAATATATGGCATAAATAATTGATTCTAATATTCCAGGGAGTTACTGAGAGGCAGAATGAACAGAAGTTACGAGTTTGGACTCTCTGGTCAGATTTCTGGGCTAGAATCATGGTTCTACACCCAGGAGTTATGTGACCTTAGATAAGTGGTTTAATGTATGTTTCAACAGTTTCTTAACATTAAAAGGGATAATAAAGGGGGTGATAGGGGCGCCTGAGTGGCTCAGTACGTGAAGCGATGGCCTTCGGCTCAGGTCATGATATCAGGGCCCTCGGAACAAGCCCCATGTAGGGCTCCCTGCTCAGCTTCTCCCTCTCCCTCTGGCCCTCTCCCCCCATCACCCCAGCTCGTGCTCATGCCCCCCCTCAAATAAATAAGTAAAGAATATTTTTAAAAAGGGGGGGTTGATAAATAATGCATATAAAGTAGTATTCAATATATCTTAGTTAATATCAAGAAAATTAGTTTAAGGGTTTTTTTTTTTTAAAGTTTAAGAGTTTCTTGATTTCTTTCTTAATCTATTAAGACATACATTTACTTCTCTTAATTTTTTTCTTTCAAAATTTCTTTGGGTAAGTTAATGTTTTTAACTATATCCTTTTGTGTTCTTTCCTACTCATATCTAACCATAGCTCATCAGCTTTCTGCCGTGGAACTAAATCTCTCTTTTCCTTTCCTCTATTAGTCTCCAGAATTACAGCATTCTCTCCTCTGTACCTAAATGACTTAATCGGCTAGTAGGATGACTGCCTCATAAGAACTTAGAGAACAAAGAAAAACAATATTAAAACTAAACAAAATTACCTTTGTTTAGTTTTTTAATTTTAACTCAGCATTTTATAATACTATTTATGTAGCTTTAATAAATATTTTCCACGAAAACTCTCATCAACAGGCAAAAACACCCAATAATGATGTATTTTAAAGGATTTATTTTTTTTTAGATACAGGTTTACTTAAAGATTTCTCTCAAGGAGGCACATCAGAAGATAAACTTCACATTCTTGCTCAACAGCAATATGAACAGCTAACACATGCAATGAAATGTAAGTTTTTTATCAGTGCAATCTTAAAATATGTTATAAATCGTAGAAACATTAATACTTCATTTATCTATTACAGTCGGGCAATGAGTTGTAGACCATATGTGAATTTTCCAAAATTAGTGCCTTCTAATATCAAAATATTTATTTTTACTCAATTCAGTCTGCCTTTTAAAAATAGATTCTGTGCTATCCATTTGTAGCATAGGTTACCAAGCATAATGAACAGTTTCTTAATGCTGCAGTAAAGTAATTACATACATCCATTATGGAACCGTTTTTGTTTTCTTTCTTTCTTTCTTTCTTTGGCTTCTTACTTGATATAATTTTTCTGTTGTCATTGTGCCTGCCCATAATAACTATTCTACGATCCAAATTTTAATCAAACTCTTATGTCTCTTCATACTAAATAGAGAATAGAGAAATACAATTATAAACAAAGCCTACATTTCTTTATTTGAATTCTGAGTAAGCTTTTTAGATATTTATTTTGTTGTTTCAATCACTCCATTTAGATTTGAGTACCATTTAGATTTTGAGGAGCATTGCCCTCAAATGGATATGGATATGGGAAATTGAGAAGTCTCTGAGAAATGATATAAGCTATTATTAATTCAGGGCATGTTTATCAAGTGCTAACTCTGAGCCAGGCTGGATAATAGGGATATGAGTGTGAATAAATCTTATCTCCAAAGGCTCAAAGATAAATATACAGGTATAGATAATTCAGTACATAAAGGTAGGACATGGATCAGGTAGAAATAAGACAAATGGAAAGCACAGAGCAGGTCTGCCCTTTTAGTTGATGCTACTAATAAACATTAATTTGAACCTGAATACATATGTATCAATGATCTATGAAATAAGTTTGCTGGACGATTAGAAGGTTGGTAAATAATTTTTTGGTGCTTTCTCTGATTACTTTATTTAAGATTACAGTGTCATCTCCTGAAACTATCCTCCATCCCTGATTTTTCTCCATAGCACTTATCACCATCTAAAGATACGATGTGATTCCATGTCAATAAAACATGGAAAAGAAGCTCCCCAGGGGCAGCGATCTTTGTGTATCTTGGATGCCCAGAATAGTGCTTAGCGTGGGGTAGACGCTTGACATGTGTGAATAAGTGAGTGAGTGTTGGCAGTAGTTTTATCTCATTTTACAGAAGAAGAATCTGAGAGTTTAAATAATTTGCCCAGGTTCATATAGCAGTTAAGTAAAGAATTGGAATCCATATCTAAGTCTGTTTCCAGAGCCCTTTAAGTTTGTTATGTGATATGGCTCGTGGGACAGTGGCTGGAGTATCAAGCTCATGGTAACATGCAGGATTATTTGTTTGTAACTGGCTTGCTCACATTGCTTGAGCTTCCAGTTTCCAAACAGATCCATGAAACCAGCAGCCTGTTCTTTGAAAACATTAATAAAATCAATAACCCCCTACTCAGACTTGCCCAAAAGAAAGGAGAAAGGACCCAAATAAATAGAATCACAATGAAAGAGGAGAAATAATAACCAACACCACAGAAATATAATTATAAGAGAATATTATGAAAAACATTATGCCAACGTATGGGACAACCTAGAAGAAATGGGTAAATTCCTAGAAACATATAAACTACCAAAATTGAAACAGGAAGAAATAGAAAACTTGAACAGACCAATAGCCAGCAAAGGAATTGAATCAGTAATCAAAAATCTCCCACCATGGGTACCTAGATGGCTTCGCTGGTTAAGCATCCGACTCTTGATTTTGACTTAGGTCATGATCTCAGGATCCTGGGACTGAGCCCTCATCAGACTCTGTGCTCAGTGGAAAGTCTGCTCAACGATTCTCTCCTTCTCCCTCTGCCTCTCACTATGCACACACACTCTCAAATAAATAAATAATAAATAAATAAAATCTTAAAAAAACAAAACAAAAAACTCTCCCAACAAACAAAAGCCCAGGGCCAGATGGCTTCCCAGGGGAATTCTACCAAACATTTAAAGAAGAGTTAATACCTATTCTTCTACTATTCAAAAAAAATAGGAATGGAAGGAAAACTTCCAAACTCATTCTACGAGGCCAGTATTACCTTGATTCCAAAACCAGACAAGGCCCCCCTAAAAGAGAGAATTACAGGCCAATATTCCTGATGAACATGGATAAAAAAGTTCTCAGCAAAATATTAGCAAACCAAATCCAACGATACATTAGAAGAATTATTCACGATCATGCGAGATTTATTACTGGGTTGCAAGAGTGGTTCAACATTGGTAAATCGATCAACATGATACACCACATTAATAAAAGAGAAGATAAGAACCACATGATCCTCTCAATAGATGCAGAAAAAGGATTTGACAAAATACAACATCCATTCATGATTAAAAAAAAAACAAAACCTCAACAAAGTAGGGATAGAGAGAATATAACCTGAACATAATAAAGGCCATATATGAAAAACCCACAGCTAATATCATCCTTAATGGGGAAAAAATGAGAACTTTTCCTCTACAGTCAGTAACAAGACAGGGATGTCCACTCTCCCTACTGTTGTTTAACATGGTACTGGAAGTCCTAGCCTAGCAATCAGGTAACAAAAAAAGTAAAAGGCATCCAAATTGGAAAGAAAGACATCAAACTTTCACTATTTGCAGGTCACATGATACTCTATTTAGATAACACAAAAGATTCCACCAAAAATTTACTAGAACCAATAATACAAATTCAATTAAGTGGCAGGATACAAAATCAATGGACAGAAATCTGTTGCATTTCTATATACCAATAATGAAGCAGCAAAAAGAGAAATCAAGGAATTGATCCCATATACAACTACCAAAAACCATAAGATACATAGGAATAAACCTAACCAAAGAGGTGAAAGACCTGTATTCTGAAAACTATAAAACACTGATGAGTGAAATTGAAAATGACACAGAGAAATGGAAAAACATTCTATGTTCATAGATCAGAACAAATATTGTTTAAATGTCTATACTACTCAAAGTAATCTACACATTTAATGCAATTCCTATCAAAATACCACCACCATTTTTCATAGAATTAGAACAAACAATCCTAAAATTTGTACAGAGCCACAAAAGATGCCGAATAGCCAAAGCAAGCTTAGAAAAGCAAAGCTGAAGGCATCACAATTCTGGACCTCAAGTTATACCACAAAGCTGTAATGATCAAGACAGTATGGTACTGGCACAAAAACAGACACATAGATCCATGGAACAGAATAGAAAACCCCGAAATGGACCCAGAACTAATCTTCAACAAAGCAGGAAAGAATATCCAATGGGAAAAAGACAGTCTCTTCAACAAATGGCGTTGGGAAAACTGGATAACAACCTGCAAAAGAATGAAACTGAACCACTTTCTCATGACATACACAAACAAATTCAAAATGGATGAAAGACCTAAATATGAGATAAGAAACAATCAAAATCATAGATGAGAACACAGGCAGTAACCTCTTTTACACTAGACATAGCAACTTCTTACTAGATAGGTCCCCTGAGCCTGAGTCAAGGGAAACAAATGCAGAAATAAACTATTGGGACTTCATCAAGATAAAAAGCTTCTGCTCAGTGAAGTAAACAATCAATAAAAGTAAAAAACCTCAAACTAAAAAGGCAAACTAAAAGGAATGGGAGGAGATATTTGCAAATATCCAATAAAGAGTTAGTATCCAAAATCTGGAAAGAACTTGTCAAACTCAACACCCCAAACCAAATAATCCAGTTAAGAAATGGCAGAAGATAGACATTTTTCCAAAGAAGACATCCAGATGGCCAACAGACAAATGAAAAGATGCTCAACATCACTCAACATCAGGAAAATGCAAATCAAAACTACAATAAGGTATCACCTCACACCTGTCAGAATGGCTAAAATTAACAACACAGAAACAACGGATATTGGCAAGGCTGCTGAGAGAGGGGAACCCTTTTAACTGTTGGTGGGGATGCAAATTGGTGCAGCCACTCTGGAAGACAGTATGGAGGTTCCTCGAAAAGTTAAAAATAGAATGACCCTATGATCCAGCAATTGTACTACTAGGTATTTACCCAAAGGATACAAAAATACTGATATGAAGGCATACACGCACCCCAGTGTTTATAGCAGCATTATCAACAATCGTCAGACTACGGAAAGAGCCCAAATGTCCACTGACTGATGAATGGATAAAGAAGATGTGGTGTATATATACAGTGGAATATTATTCAGCCATAAAAAGGAATGAAATCTTGCCATTTGCAATGATGTGGATGGAGCCAGAGAGGATTATGCTAAATGAAGTTGTTCAGAGAAAGACAAATACCATATGATTTCACTCATAGATAGAATTTAAGAAACAAAACAGATGAACATAGGGGAGGAAAAAAGAGAGAGAGGCAAACCAGAAAGCAGACTCTTAACTATAGAGAACAACTGAGGGCTGCTGGAGGGGAGGTCTGTTTCGTTGGGGGGGGGTGGATTAAATGGATGATGGGTATTGAGTATACTTGTGATGAGCACTGGGTATTGTATGTAAGTGGTGAATCACTAAATTCTACACATGAAACTAATATTACAGTGTATGTTAACTAACTGGAATTTACATTAAAACTTAAAAAAAAAAAAGAAAAAGAAAAAAAAAGAATTTTCAATTCCCATACAGTCCAATTAGATTTGCTTTACTTCTTGGCCACAGTCTTACATTACTAATCTGTGCTTTAAAGGAGAGTCATGCAAGCATTTGTGGAAATAATTCCCATTACAGCCATGTGGTATTAGTTTCAAGTAGATGTTTGGAAACATAAATCTGTTTAGAATTGTTAATGGGGTCATTATTATTAATTACACCTCCTTTATAGTTACTAAAGCTCAAGCAGTCGTTTATTGCACATGTTCAGTTTACCCAGAAGAAAATGAAGCTGTCGTGAAGAAAGCGCTAGAATTTCAAGACCTTGGGATTAAAGTACAGCCTTACAGGTAGGAAAGGAAAGGACCATTTGGAAGTTGATCAAATATTTCTGAGCAGGATTGTGATTTTCTAAGTTATTTAAAGACATTCCACGTGCTTTTTGTTACACTTTAACATGAGCCGACTTCTTAAGACTATAGCATAAATTCTGTGGAGCCTTTACAAACGGCCGGACACAAGCATTCCCTCCTACTAACGATTCTTTCTGTTGTTGTTATATAGCCTAAATAATTCAAGTAGCTTCTGGGTAAAATGCTGCAGTAAAATATGGGTAGAGGGTAGAGCAAGAATATTCCATCTGAACTGTGGACATCAAAATAAGGAGTGGATCTAAAAATACACCGATTAGTTCTTCAAGACTGGACAGTGGGTATTTTAAAACATCTCTTATTTTTTACTTATTTCTCGTGTTCTGAAGTTTCCCTATAATTCTTATAGAAGATTCTTAAGATGCATGTGATTTGCTCCCTCCTTTTGACTTGATATTTTTTCCTTTGCCATTCACAAGTGGATATGTTAATTATACTTGTATTTCCCTTCTTCTTACTTGACTTGACTTCCTTTTTAGTAGCTCCTGTTGGTGGCTAATGGCCAACCTCAGTTCTGTTCTGAGAGCTTCTCAACACAGCATTAGCCAAATCACCGTCTAGTGGCAAAGAGAATTGTTGCAGGTGTATAACCAAATTCATCAGTGTGAACGATTTCATTTGTCTTGTTAGGGATGTTTCCTAAGATTGAAATATGGCAAAAATGGAGAAACATCTACATTTTATTTCATTAGATTTTATTTCAGGTAAGCTATGGTGAATGATTAGTCCATAATATGGTATAAAAGACACAAGTAATATTAAAAAACACAGAATAATGTGGGATTTGGGCTAACATTAGAGAGTATATATATTCAAGAGGCTTAACTACTTGTTAAGGATGCTGTTGAAAGAACTTATGAATTACTTAGGGAAGCCCAACATCTGGCTTCTAAGAATCATTTCTTAATCCCCAAAGTAGTAGAATTTACATTTGAAAGCAACATTTTATGCCATCCAATCTAATCACCTCTCTGGTGTTTAAATTTCCTTCTGATATTCCAGAAAGAGCTCATTTTTGGACTTTGGGCATCGTGATACTTACCTCAGGTTTATGCTACTTTTTCTTCCTTGTTCTCTACTGTAAAAACTTCAAACATTACAGAAATACCAACTTTAAAAAGAATGAATGTTTCCAAATTTCCACCCCCTTAGATATAACCATTGTTAACAGTTCGATGTGTAGTCTTTCAGGTTTTCAGGAACCAAAGGTTGTGCATGTTTTAAGTTGTAATTGGTCTTGTCAAATTACTCACCAAAATATACTCTTATTTTAACCTATTTCCCCAAAGCTTCACCCATGCTGAGTTTTATCAGACTTTTAAATCTTTACCAAATCTAAAGGGGAAGAAGATGAGATCTAGTTGTAAACCAAATTTCCATTTCTCCATGTATGAGGTTGGGCACTTTCTGGTTACTGACTGGACAGTGTAATGTTGGAGTTTCCAGATCCGTAGTGTTCAAACATTTTTGTTCAAATACTTCGTACCATTTTTAAAAATTACTTATTTATTTGAGAGAGAGCACGAGTCAGGGACAGAGACAGGGAGAGGGGGAAGCAGTCTCCTCACTGAGCAGGGAGACCAATGAGGGGCTCGATTCCAGGACCCTGAGACAGTGAACTGAGCTGAAGGCAGATGCTTAATGGACTGAGCTGCCCAGGTGCCCCATTCCCTACCATTTTTTTTTAAGATTTTATTTATTGGGGCGCCTGGGTGGCTCAGTTGTTAAGCGTCTGCCTTTGCTTAAGAAGAGCCTACTTCTCCCACTACCATTCCCTCTGCTTGTATTCCCTCTCCAGCTGTGT
>JAQQSY010006046.1:0-11278 GCA_028646535.1 Procyon lotor | reverse complement strand
AGAATGTTCGCGAATGTCCTTATAGCCGCTATTTGACCATGTGACCCCGGGCATATCCCTTTAAGTCTTTGGGCCTCAGTATGCATGTCTACCAACCGAAGAGGATGAAATCAAGGACAATGATTACTCTTGGAATTTTTTTTGATGTTTTTTATTTGAAGAATTCCAACATGTCTCCACACTGGAGAGAGAATTTACAAGCTGTCTTCTAAATGAGTATGGGAGGGAACTAAGGTGTTCAAAGACAGTATGGCATCCATGTGTCTACTCCCCACATGTGCTTTTTGGCACTCAGTCGTTTTTTGGTGTTTTGGTTTTCTTAGATTTATTGATTTATTTTTAGAGAGTTTGAGAAGGAGCAGAGGGGGAGGAAGAAGGAGAGAATCCCCAGCAGACTCCCCATTGTGCACGGAGCCCTACACGAGGCCCGATCTCACAACCTTGAGATCATGAACCGAAATCAAGAGTCCGGTGCTTAACCGACTGAGCCGTGCAGGGGCCCACTCAGTGTTCTTAAAAGTGAGAGATTCAGGATACAAATCCTTATGTATGTCTTCTCAAAAAAAAAAAACAAGTGGCACCCATCAGCCACCCCTGAGTCAATGCCTTGAGCTACGTAGGACTCCTGCCTTACTCCAGGCCTGTAGCTCCTTGTTCTCTATCCTGCTCATCTCCTCCAGCATTTAGCTGCCTGACCGCATCCCCAACCCACACAAGTGTGCAAGGCTGCAAATCCTGCTTTACAGAGCACAGCCCCTCCTCCACCCCTCCCCAGCAGCACCTCCAAGCCTCACTACTACATAAGTAGTACGGGGCTCAGGTGGGGCGTTATCACCATCCTATGGGATGTGCAAGATGGAGACTTTTCCTCCCACCAACTACAGTCAAAAAAAAAATTTTTTTTTCCCAAATTTCTTTATTACAAAGTCATATTCTGTGGCACGTAAAGAGGAAACTCTAAGCAATGATAACCTTTATAAACAAAGGCTGGGTTTAGCCTTCTCTTTTTTTCTTCCATGCCTGGTCAGATTACACAACTATAGCACATCATAAATAGCTGGCAAAGTTTTTCTTTTTCTTTTTTTAAAGATTTTATTTATTCGTTGGACAGAGAGGGAGAGAGAGAAAGCTCGAGAGCAGGGACACAAGCATGGGGAGTGGGAGAGGGAGAAGCAGGTTCCCCGCAGAGCAGGGAGCCCAATGTGGGACTCGACCCCAGAACCCTGGGATCATGACCTGAGCCGAAGGCAGCTGCTTAACCACCTGAGCCACCCAGGCATCCCTTAAGATCTTATTTTTAAGTAATCTCCCCAACCACTGTGGGGCTCGAACTCAGAACCCTGAGATCAATAGTTGTGTTCTACTGCCTGAGCTAGCCAGGCGCCCCTAAAATCTTCATTTTCTAATGTGACCTCCAGGCCGAGAGCCACTGTGCAGATGACCCCCTGCTGTACCATCTGCCCGGAGAACAACGGCTACCCAGCTTCGTGAAGGAAAGCAGGTAAGTGGAATACCGTCCCGCTCTTGGCTATAGGAAAAATACAACTATTACCAGATGTTTCAAGTCCAGTCGTTTCTGGGATTTTAGAGGCAGGGGAGGTATTGTTCTGTCTCAGAAGGGAGTCTGAGCTTTCTTAATCGGAAGGAGCTGAATGGGAAGTCCCAGTCCTAACAGGGTCTAATGAAACCATCCTTTCTGGTAGGATTGCCCATCACCCGCCATCTCGCATGCATACCGCAGGCTAGCCTTACTTCTGCACGCACCTCTAGCAGGAGCTATTTGCTGGGCTCCTTTGCAGAAGCCTGCTGTCACTATTTTATTCTGACTGGACTACAGAAGGCCTTACCTAAAAGGGGCCAGAGAGGGCGCCCGAAATGTTCCAAATACTCACCACACAGAAGCACTTAAGCAAGAGAGAGCTGCAACTCAGACCTGAGCCAAGGGCATGCCCACGTGTGGCCTTGGCCGGAGATTGGATGCAGGCACGGGACGTCTGCTGGGGCGGCCTCAGGACATTGAAGCCAAGGCAGTGATTTAGTGCAAGGCATAACCCGGCCTGTGAAAATATTCTCAGGAATACTGGGTCATTCCTTGACCCAGGGGTGGAGATGAGCACTGGATTGGGAGCCAAGGGTTGGTTCTCCTTGTGTTCGATCTTCGTCTCTAAATGACGTCAAGGTTGTACATTATTAATTGCCAAAGATGTGTATTAGGTATTGGCTTAGGGCTCTGGCACATGCGTGGCAAGGTCTGGCTCTAATTTCTAGTCGGTACTTATTAAATACACGTTGATCGATAGATAAGAACTTCTCAGAGAACAGATAAAGCACATACCCAGTAGCCAGCACTTGCCCACTGGCATTACTGAAATGAAGCCTACTCGTTTTCTTTCCCGGTTCTCTCTGTATCACCACCACTTAGAGTTGAGCAGCCCTCTGTAGACCTACAAGCTCATTTCTGTAAGTCTTGCTCACCATGAGGATCCTATGGCATTTGGAGCTATTCCTAGCCTGTCAGGTGATAGACAATCACGTCTACTGGGGGCAGAGACACCAAACAAACTCTTGGCACCAGTAGGCCACTTCATGTCGGCCACAGGGATTCATTGAGCAGTTGAAGGCCATCGGCGCTGGGCCAGGGGCCACGGGAAGGGCTGGATGCTGGGGGACAGGCGGGGCTCCTCTGTGACAGCGCCGTGTGCAGTCAGCAGACTCACTTGAATCTGACCCTCAACCCAACCTGAGCTCGAATGGGAACGGGGCTCGGCTAGTGAGGGCCGCTGAGCAGCTCAGGGCCAGACCTTGGGGAGCTCTGCCTGGCATTGTTCTCCGCTGGTAGATGACCACCGACTGGGGATCACAGAGGAGGCCCCACGATAGTTAGGGCTCTTGGAGGGGCACATTACTGAATCTACCCAGAAACTGGCCTAAGCAAGAAAGAATTCAATGGCTTTCTGGTACAGTAGTGGCTGGATTCAAGGGCTTAGAAGGTGTTATCCAGAATCCCTCAAATCCGATGTCCTCCGTGTCGGTTTCACCTTGGACAGGCCCCCTACGGGTGGTGGCAGTAATAATTGCCAGAAGCTCCTGGCTCACGTTCCTCCAGCTTGGCACCCCCAGATAGTTCTAGCAAGAACCCGGGACTGATTTCCCGCTGGCCTAGCCAGGCACGCCCCATCTTCGAGCCAATGTCTGTGACCCGGAGAGTTCATTTCTCTCACCGGCCACCCTCTCTCATGTGCCCCCTCCCCTTTGAAGGTGGGGGTCCTTGCCCTGCTCCTACAGCTCTTCGCTGCACGGAGCTGGCCCGTTTGTGAATCCCAGAGTCATGATACCTCTTCTTACCTTCGCTGCCATAGATTTTCCTGCATCTGAAACTTAATAGGCAATTCAAACAATAATTTTAAAATGAATGAATGAAAGGGTGCATGGGTGGCCCAGCTGGTTAAGTGTCTGACTCTTAGGTTCCAGCTCAGGTCATGATCTCAGGGTTGTGAGATCGAGCCCCGTGTCCAGCTCCACCCTTGGCGGGGAGTCTGCTTGAGACTCTCTCTCTCCCTCCCACCGCTCACACATACGCTCACTCTTTCTCTCTCTAGAATAAGTAAATCTTGGGACACCTGGGTGGCTCAGTCGGTTAAGCGTCCGTCTTTTACTCGGGTCATGATCTCAGGGTTCTGGAATCGAGTCCCATATCAGTCTTCTTGCTCAGCAGGGAGCCTGCTTCTCCCTCTTTACTGGTCCCCCTGCTTTACTCTCTCTCTGTCTCTCTCTCTCTGTGGCAAATAAATAAAATCTTTAAAAAAAATAAAAAATAAGTAACATCTTTAAAAATAAATAAAACGAATGAGTGAAGAAATTTGTTGAGGGTATACACATGGACCATTTAAATATTCTACAGTGCTTGGTGATATTCCTCAATGGATGATACAAAAGCAAAGAGGCCAAGATAGAACAAGAGATCAGGGGAAGCTGTCAGAGGCCAGACGGGAAGAGTAGCCTCGAAGGAAGCACGAGATAGGAGAGGGATGAGGACAGAGCTGTTTGAGGGAGAGAAGCCTGCTGGAGATGTGGGCGTGGATGATGGCCAGGGCCATCAAGGTCAGGGCCGTCAAGATCAAGGTGACTAGGGCCTGTCCTCTACCCTTTCACACAGCCTTTTCCAGCCCTGCCTCAAAAGTGCCCCACAGCTCCCTTACCTTTTCTCTCTGGCTGTCTTCTTTCCCTGCCTCTGCTTCTCGAATGCATGTCAGATACTCAGTTATAGTCAAGAATGTTTTAAAGGCACAGAGGCCCCACCAAGAGAAGAAATAGAGGATAGTGCGAACGGACGCAGACTTGCTGGGAGTCACTTGCTCAGGGACTGCTGGGGATGACGGCGCGCGAACCAGGGAAGACACAGCTTATTGTCGCTACTCTGCAAGCCAGCTGGGCGTGAATCTCAGTTCTCCATTCACGGGCAGATCACGGGCAAGTTCTCTCTTAGCTCTGATAGATCTCATCTGTAAAATGGAGATAATAATTAGGTTTCCCGCAGAGGCTTGTTAGGAGAATCATTATTAATGTATGTAAAGTGCTTGATTCGATGCCTGTCATGATTTTTATTATTATTTGCATCTGGGAACAACATAAGCAGGAATTGGAATCACCTAGACTTCCTGCCAATGCTAAAAATTCCTCCAGGAAAGAAGGGCCCTTGCAGATGGAGTTAAATTCTTCTGCATGGGTCTTCAGGCCGAGCTAAGACGAGCAAGCTCTGATCTCCGCTGCAAGAGGCCAACCACTAGAGGGAGGGTGGACTTCCAGAAACCACCACCCTGAATCCCAGTGTCTCTTGTGATACCAACTCCCTGGGACCCAGCCAGCAATTTTTTTTTTTTCTTTACTGGAATAAAATAGAAAATAGCATCAGATGTAGAAGATACAGGTAGATATTGTTGCATAAAGTCCTTTGTCTTAGAAACATAATTATATATGCATAAGCAACTTGTATTCCTCACTGGGGATCATGGTCAACCACCAAGAGTTGAAATACTGCCTTAGAGGGTGTGCAGGAGAAAACCACCTATTTTCTTTCATTCTCAGACAGGCACCTAACAGATTCTGGATTAAAGAAGATGAGTCATCGTTCTTTTTTTTTTTTTTTAAGACTATTTATTTAAAGAGAGCGCACACACAAGTGGGGAGAGGGGCAGAGGGAGAGAGGATCCCAAGGAGACTGCCCGCTGAGGGTGCGGAGCCAAAGCGGGGCTCGATCCCGTGACCTTGAGGTCATGACCTGAGCCAAAATCAAGAGTTGAACCAATCAACTGAGCCACTCGGGCACCCCAACTTTTTCTTTTTTTAAATTAAGTAAACTCTACCCCTAACGTGAGGCTCGAACTCACAGCCCCAAGGTCAAGAGTTGTATGCTCCACCAACTGAGCCAGCCAGGCACCCTCAGTCATTGTGTATTAAAGAAATATCAGATACAGGTGGAGAACTAGATGGTCTCCCATATTGTTAGGAAGTTGAATTATTTCTAGAATTTTCTTCCTCTGGTGTTCATTAATATAAGTACCTCTCAAGGTCTAGCCTGGCCCTTTTTCCCCACAGGCCTGTTAGTGACCTGCATAGCTCCCCTTCTAGGTGATAAGATCTCCTCTCAGGGCTTCCCTTGGTTCCTCTGTGTGGCTCTAATTCTGAATTACTTCTTTAGCTCTTAACTCCAGATCTGTACTTCCAAATGGTGGCTGGAATTCTTTCCATTCTCTCTCCCGTCAAATTTAGCTGAAACTCATCTGCCCTTTATAAAAAGAAAGGTAAAAAAGCTCTTCTTGTGTCCCTTCTATTGGCCTATACTCACCTGTGCAGGCTACTGTCCTAATATGTCACAGACCATGGGCGCCTGGGTGGCTCAGTCAGTTGGGCGTCCTACTCTTAGCTTCGGCACAGGTCAGGTCACGACCTCAGAGTCGTGAGCTTGAGCTCCGAGTTAGGCTCCGTGCTGAGCCGGGAATCTGCCTGATATTCTCTCTCTCTCTCTCTCTCTCTCTCTAAAATAAATAAATGGATCTTAAATAATAATACTAAATAAAGTATCACAGACCGGATAGCTTGTAAACCACAGAAATCTATTTCTCACGGTGCTGGAAGCTGGAAGACCAAGACCATAGCACAGTGGAATGAGGGGCCTCTTGCCGATCTGAGACTTCTTGCTGTGTCCTCATAGGTGGTGGGGCTGGGGAGCTCTGCGGGGTCTCTCTTTAAGGAAATTGTCCCATCAGGAGGGTTCCAGCCTCGTGACTAACACCTCTCAAAGGCTCCACCCTCTAATGCGTCTTTTCTTAGGGTTAGCATTTCTCAACCTATGAAGTGGGTGGGGACACATTCAGACCATAACAACCCCTCTTGCCTCTCAGTAAGCCAGATGAAAAAACTCAGTTACTGTCAAGTTTCCTTCCCCTCCCTCTGTTATCACTAATCCTACCTCCCCAGAGCTCTGTCTGTGCAACACATTTGTCCCTCCCACTCCCACTGGTCAGGATGATTTGTGCGGTCTTCTTACTGGCTCTCCGTCCCCCACCTTTCCCAGGGAGCCTTCCCATGGCCAGCAGCTCCCTTACGAAAGCATAAATTGAATCTTGGCGTTCCCTCTCATCATTCCCATTCTTAAAAACATGCAGCAACTCCCCAAGAACCACCAAATAACATACAAATGTGTAAGCATGAGATTCACGGCCCAAGCACAGAGTGACCAATGGCTTTTAAAAAAATTGTTTAATCTTCTTTTTTTAATTTTGGTTGAATATAGTTGACATGTAACATTAGTTCTGGATGTACCGCATAGGGATTTAACACACATACATGGCGACATACTCACCACAATAAGTGTTATTGCCACCTGTCACCATAGAAAGTTATTACACAAAAAAACAAAACAAAACACACACACAAAAAAAACCAAAAAAAACACACACAAAAAAACAAAAAAAACCCAAAAAACAAAAAACATAAAACCTTACAAAAACACACACACACGAAGAAAGTTATTACAGTTATCACTGCTCCCTTTGCTGTACTTTTCATCCCTGTGACTTCTTTTTGTAATAACTGGAAGTCTGTAGCCCCTAATCTGCTTTACCTACTTTGCCTATTCCTCTGCCCACCTCCCCTCTGAAAACCACCAGTTTGTTCTCCATGTTCATTTTATTTCTTTTTATTTAAATTCAGTTAGACAACATATAGTACATCATTAGTTTCAGATGTAGTGTTCAATGATCCATTAGTTGCATATAATGCCCAGGGCTCATCACATCTTATGCCCTCCGTAATGCCCATGTCCTCTATATTTTTAAGTGTGTTTCTATTTTGTTGCTCTTTGTTTTGTGTTTTAGATCCCACATGTAAGTGGAGTCATACGGTATTTGTCTTTTTCTACCTGACTTATTTCAATTAACAGAATACCTTCTGGGTCCATCAATGTTATCGGGAATAGCAAAATCTCCTTCTCTTTTATGGCTACGTAACATTTCACTGTATGCATATACGTCTTCTTTATCCATTCATCTGCAGATGGACATATAAGTTGTTTCCAGATCTTCGCTACTGTGAATAGTGCTGCCATGCACATAGGGGTGCAGATATGTTTTGAGTTAGCGTTTTCATTTTCTTTGGGTAAATACCCAGAGGTGGAATTAGTGGATCCTATGGTAATTCTATGTTTAATTATTATTATTATTTTTGAACCTCCATACTGTCTTCCACAGCAGTTGCACCAATTTACATTCCCACCAGCAGTGCAGGAGTGTTCTTTTTCTCTCCATATCCTTACCAACATTCGTTATTTGGTCTTTTTGTTTTTAGCCATTCTGCTGGTGTGAGGTGATCCCTCATTGGGATTTTGATTTGCATTTCCCACCTGATTAGTGATGCTGAGCATCTTTTCATGTGTCTCTTGGCCATCTGTATGTCTTGTTTGGAAAAATGTCTATTCAGGTCCTCTGCTCATTTTTACATCAGATTATTTGGGGGGTTTTTTTGGTGTTGAGTTGTATGAGTTCTTTACATATTTTGGATATGAACACTTGATTGGATTTATCATTTGTAAATGTCTTCTCCCATGCAGTAGGCTGTCTTTTCATTTTGTGATCGTTTCCGTCACTATTGAAAAGCTTTTTATCTGGCTGTAGTCCCAATTGTTTTTGCTTTTGTTTCATTTCCTGGGAAGACACATTTGGAAAAATATTGCTAAGGTCCATGTCTATGAGTTTACTACCTATGTTTTCTTTTAAAAGCTTTATGGTTTCGGGTTTTACACTTAGGTCTATAATCCATTTGAGTTTATTTTTGTGTGTGGTATAAGAAAGTGGTCCCGATTCATGCTTTTTCATATGGCCGTCCAGTTTTCCCAACACCGTTTATTAAAGAGACTATCTTTTCCCCCCATCATATATTCTTGCCTCCTTTGTCATAGATTAATTGATAAATATTGAGCATAATAGCATGGGTTTGCTTCTGGGCTCTCAGTTGTGTTCCTTTCATCCATGTGTCTGTTTTTGTGCCAGTACCATACTGTTTAGATTGTCACAGTTTTGTAATATAGCTTGAAATCTGGAAGTGTGATGCCTCCATCTTTGTTCTTCTTTCTCTAAATTGCTCTATCCAGGGTCTTTGTGGTTCTATATACATTTCAGGATTTTTTTGTTCCAGTTTTGTTGAAAATACAGTTGGTATTTTGATAGGGATTCCACTGAATCTGTAGATTGCTTTAGGTGGTATGGACATTTTAACAATATTAATTCTTCCAATCCACAAGCATGGTATGCCTTTCCACTTATTAGTGTCGTATTTATTTTCTTTCATCAATGCTTTATAGTTCTCAGAGTACAGATCTTTCACTTCCTTGGTTAAATTTATTTCCAGGTATTTTACTTATTTTGATGCAATTGTAAATGGGATTGTTTTCTTGGTTCCCTTTCTGCTATTTCATTATTGGTGTATAGAAGCACAACAGATTTCTGTATATTAATTTTGTATCCTGCAACTCTACTGAATTCAATTATTAGTTTTAAAAGTTTTTGCTGGAACTTTTAGGGTTTTCTAAGTAGAACACCATGTCATCTGCAAATAGTGTCAGTTTTACTCCTTTATCGATTTGGATGGCTTTTATGACTTTTTTTTATTTGATTGCTGTGGATAGGACTTCCATACTCTGTTAAAGAAGAGTAGTGAGAGCAGACACCCTGTCTTTTTCCTGATCTTAGAAGAAAAGATTTCAATGTTTTACCATTGAGTACCTTGTTAGCTCTGGGTTTGTCAGTATGGCCTTTATTTATGTTGAGGTATGGATTTTTTGGTACCACTTTGTTGAGAGGTTTTTATCGTAAATGGATGTTGAATTTTGTCAAATGCTTTTTCTGCACCTATTGAGATGATCATTTGATTTTTATCCTTCATTTTGTTAATGTGGTTAATCATGGTGATTGGTTTTTGGATGCAAACCATCCTTGTATTCCTGGGATAATCCATTTGATTGTGGTGAATAATCCTTTTAATGTATTTTCTAATTTGGTTTGCTAATATTTTGTTGAAGATTTTTGTATCTATATTCATCCAGGAGGTTGGTCTGTAATTTTCTTTTTTTGTAGTGCCTATAGGATCAGTATCAGGGTAATGCTGGCTTCATAGGATGAATTCAAAACATTCTCTCCCTGATTTTTGGAATAGTTTGAGGATAGATATTAACTGTTCTCTAAATATTTGCTAGAATTTACCTGTGAAGCCATTTGGTCCTGGACTTCTGTGTGTTGGGTGTTTTGGGTTTTGTTTTGTTTTTTAAGTATTTTTTTTTTTTTAAGATTTTATTTATTTGTCAGAGAGAGAGAGAGCACAAGCAGGCAGAGAGGCAGGCAGAGGAAGTGAGAGAAGCAGGCGCCCTGCTGAGCAAGTAGCCCAATGTGGGACTCGACCCCAGGACCCTGGGATCATGACCTGAGCCGAAGGCAGCTGCTTAACTGACTGAACCACCCAGGCGTCCCTGTTGGGTGCTTTTTGATTACTGATTCAATTTTGTCTGTTCAGAGTTTCTATTTCTTCAGTATTCAGTCTTAGAAGATTGTATGCATTTCTTGCAGTTGTCTAATTTATTGGCATAGAATTTTCTGTAGTAGTCTCTTATGCTCCTTTTTGTTTCTTTGCTGTCAGTTGTAACTTCTTCATTCCTAATTTTCTTTATTCACGTCCTCTCCTTTCTTCCTGATGAATGTGGCTCAAGGTTTTTCGACTTCGTTTATCTTTTCAAAGAACCACCTCTGAATTCCATTTCTTTTTTCTTTCTTTTTTTCTTTTAAGCTCTATTTCATTTTTTCCCCCTCTGACTTCTCTTTTTCCTTCCTCCTACCAACTTTGGGCTTTGTTTATTCTTTTTTGTTGCTGTTCTTTAGGTGTAAAGTTAGGTTATTTATTTGAGATTTTTCTTGTTTCTTGAGGTACACCTCTATCACTGTAAACTTCCCCCTTAGAACTGCTTTTGCTGTGTCCCACAGATTTTGAGCAGTAGTGTTTACATTTTCTTTTGTCTCCTGATATTGTTTCCCCTTTGATTTCTCTACTGACCCTTCGGAGGTTTAGTAACATGTTGTTTACCCTCTGTATGTTTGTATTTTTCCAGGTGTTTTCCCTTGTAATTGATTTCCCATTTCATACGATTACAGTCAGAAAAGGTGCTTGACACAATCTCAGTCTTCTTAAATGTATCGAGACTTGTTTTGTGACCTAGCATGAGATCTACCCTAGAGAATATTGCACGTGTACTTGAAAGGAGTGGGTATTCTGCTTGGGGGGGCATCCCACGTGACTGAGGCTGAGGCTGCCCACCAGATGTGGGAGGGAGGGCGGGAGCCCCTTGGGAGGGGGGCCTGCCCGGGGGGATCCACAGGGGGCCAGCAGGGCAGGACCAGCAGAGCTAGCCAGGGAGGTGGAGAGTGTCAGAGCCGGCTCCTGCAAAGTTTCGGCTACTTCGGCTACCTGTGCTAGAGGAGGGCGAGAAAATGGCACTCGCCAACACTTCCGTTTCCATAGAAAGCTCCTAGAGATCCCTGTCCCTCTGGCACACATCCTAAAATTAGCCAACAAATCTCTTTCGCGTATAACCCAGGCATCTTTTAAACTGCTACTTCTGAGCTGGGTCTCTGGCTGAACCATAAAGCCTGCTGGCCCTTTAAGTGTGGGGGCTCGGGTTCCCATTGCCCTCTGTCTGCTCAGAGTTAAGCCCTACTACTGATTTTCAAAGGCGGGT